>PVIH01019543.1:0-35012 GCA_004025045.1 Sigmodon hispidus | reverse complement strand
CCAGAGACTTATTACATGGTGGAAGAAGAGAGCCAGCCTCCCAGATATCTTGACATGCTGTAGCATGGGCATGTACACACAGAAAATTAGTTAAAAAACAAAACAAAGAAAGCTCACCTATAATTCAATGGAATGCTGACACAAAAAAACCTGAAGTTGAAAGTCAGCCTGAGCTACATAGTGAGAGCTTACCTCAAAAAACAAACCAAGGCTGAATGGGTCACAAAAGGGGTAAGGAAACTCAGAAATTCTTCAAGACTATTACTCCACTATGCAGAGTATTTGAGATGGCCATGTCATGAAGAGACGTATCAGAGATTGACACAGTAGACATGCTATGTCAGAGACATGAAGGGCCAGTTCTGAGGAAGAGGAGTCTCAATTCAGAATACTGAATCCAATAAGCAATCCGGATTGCCTCAGTGGTTAAGAGAACACATTACAACTTTAATCCCAGGATAGGGAGGGAGGAAGAGGCAGGCAGATCTCTGAGTCTGAGGCCAGCCTACACTGTAGAGCGCATGTCCTAGGATGCTCAGGGCTACACAGGGAGAAACCCTGTCTTAAAAAACCAAACCAGGGGCTGGAGAGATGGCTCAGGGGTTAAGAGCAGCTGCTGCTCTTCCAGAGGTCCTGAGTTCAATTCCCAGCATCCACATGGTGGCTCACAACCAAATACAATAAGATCTGGTGCTCTCTTCTGGTATGCAGGCAGAACACTGTATACATCATAAATAAAATAAAATTAAAAAAAATTTGGTCCTCTTGAGCAAAGGAAGTGGGGCTGAATGAAGGAGGGCCAGCAGGCCTACAGCAGCTACTCACATGGCAGAAGATCATGGCCTGGGCGATGGTGATGGCCCCGTACAGGTTGCACAGGGCCTGGAACTTCTCCTCTCTGTTATTGCAAACAACATAATACTGTTTGATGGTGTCCAAAGTCTCCTCTTCACGCTTAAGTTTGATGATGTTGGGGTCTGGGACCACCTTCTGGGCAAACTTCCACACTGAGTCTTCAAAGGTGGCAGAGAAGAGCAGCATCTGGCAGTTTCTGGGCAGCATCCTGCAAGTGGAGGCCCAGGCACTTTGCACGATTCCCAACATTTTTGTCAGAAGGAACACAAACACAGCCTCCACAGCCTGGCAGCCTGCATGGGCTGCAGCCCCAGCAGGCTCAATGGGATACAGAGATACAGAGCATGCTGGGGAGGGAGGAGCAGACCCAGCATGGCCCTGGGCTCAGGGAGGGTCCCACGTCTCCCTTCTTAACTTAGGCTGGGAACATGCTGAGAGCTGTTGTGGAAATGGCCTGTCACACAAATTCTGCTGCACAGAGCAGGGCACAGAACCCAAAGATCAAGAGGAGGCTTTCGAAGTTCCTCCTGGCTCTAGTCCCTACCTCTGGATGCGGATGCTCTGGTCTTGGTGGCCCTGAGTTGCTATCATCACGTCAGCCTCGTCCAGAACAAACACCTTGATCTTCTTGGGGTCGATGAACTTCAGCTTGGAACACCAGTCCAGGACAGTCCCGGGGGTGCCAATGACAATCTGCTCACTGACCTTCTGACCTCTGTCCACTGTGGAAAAGACATGTTTGCTTCAGGTTTCCCAAAGGAAACACAGCTCTTGAAATAAAAGTCTTATATATCCTCTCAGAACTGTCACAAGAAAACTCCAGATTTCAAAGCATATGTCGAGCTGGTAAGAAAGCTCAGCATGGGGCTGGAGAGATGGCTCAGGGTTAAGAACGCTGACTCCTTTCCCAGAGGACAGGGCTCAGTTCCCAGCACCCACATGGTGGCTCATGGCTGTCTGTAGTTCCAGTTCCCAGTTCCAGGCAAAACACCAAGGCAAATAAAATAGTTAAAAAAAAAAAAAAAATAGAAGGCTCAGCATGTAAAGGCACATGTCAGGCCTGAAGCACTAAGCTCAGTCCTGGGATCCACATGGTGGAAGGGAAGAACTGACCCCCACAGTTATCAACTCTGACCTACATACAGAACAGTGGCTATCATACTCCCACTGCATAAATAAACACACAGGAGGGTCATCCTTAAGCCTTTCTTTCTTCAACTGTGAAGTAAAACAATATCTGTACAGCTCATTGTGGACATAAAATGTGCAAGTTTCTATTTTTTCCTAAAAAGTTTGAAATAAAATGTTTCTGATTATGTTGGGAGCGGGACATGTTTTGCATGCTTTGTGCCTTCAAAGGTCAAAAGGGGCTCCAGGTGCCCTGGAAATGGACTTACAGCAGTCATTTGCCCCATGTGGGTTCTAGGAATTGAATGTAGGTCCTCTGAAAGAACAAGAGCTCTCACGCCTCTGAGCCATCTCTCCAGCCCTCCCCTAAACTTGCTACCCTGCAGTTTTCTGCTAGCACTGTTTGTCACCCACTTCACATGCAGCTCACTTCTTACTCCTAAACTAGTAGCTCTGAGTCAAGGAGCCAGGCACAGATTTTGTTCTGCTTTCTGGCCTACAGACATTCTACTTGTGTAGCTAGTTTTTCTAATGACAAATCTGGAGACACACACACACAACTCTATTCTGAAACTTCAGCTAGCTCAAGTTGAAACAGATATAACTTTTTAAAGTTATTAAAGCATGTATAGTAACATTATGAGAAATTAATCCTGTTGTCAGGTATGGTAGCCCAGACTTACAAGTCCCACGATCTCTGTTTAGGTATCATCTCTTATACTTACATTTATTGCCTCGAACAGCATAAGCCAACTTCAATTCTGGATGAAATTTTCCCATCTGCTCAATCACTTTTCCCGTTTGAAGTGCCAGTTCGTATGTTGGAGACAGGCACAAACACTGATAGAGAAATCTTAGATGAGTTTAGTAACAAACAGACAATAGGCCTAAACCCACAAGCATGCCTGTTGGTATAGTGCAGGGGACTGCTCCTCAAGCAGGCCCATCTTTTCCCTGTTGAACAAATAACTTTGGTAAGAAACCCTGCCTAGGGGCTGGAGATATGGCTCAGAGGTTAAGAGCACTGACTGTTCTTCCAGAGGACCTGAGTTCAATTCCTAGCATCTACATGGCAGCTAACAACTGTCTGTAATTCCAAGATCTGACACCCTTATACAGTTATACATGCAGGCAAAACACCAATTCACATAAAATAAAAATAAATGTTTAAAAAAAAAAAAAAGAAACCCTGCCTAATGGGAGCCCTGGTTCGGCACTGGTGGAGACCTTAAGAAACAACTCGGTAAAGATGCAGTGTCCAAAAGAATTCTACCCTGTCAAGGTCTGAAGCACCAACCTGCTTTCTGGGAACCAATGAATAAGGTGTGACCATTAGTCATCCCTCATCAGATAACTACCTCATCTCAGGGCAGGCAACCCAGAGCAGAGCCCCCAGACTTCTAATGCTCACCTGAGGGTATCTGTCTGCTGGTTCCACTCTGCTCAGCATAGCTAAAACAAAGGCGGCTGTTTTCCCAGTACCAGACTGAGACTGGGCAATCAGGTTCTGTGGGCTGCATTGACATAGAACAGAAATAATTAATATTGGAGCAACATACGGTGATCATGCTTTTAATCCCAGTATTTAGGAGTCAGAAACAGGCAGATTATTGACTTTAAGAGCAGCCTAGTCTACATAGTAAATTGCTGGCCAGTCAATGCTACATAATAAGACTCTGTTAAAAAAAAAAAAAAAAGTTAATATTGGTTAAACATAATCAAACATCCAGTGTTGGAGAGATGGCTCAGAGGTTAAGAGCACTGACTGCTCTTCCAGAGGTCGAGTCCAGTTCCCAGCAACCACATGATGGCTCAAAGCCATCTATGAGATCTGGCGCCCTCTTCTGGTGTGCAGGCATACATGTAGCCAGAACACTATATACATAATAAATAAAACACCCACAAAAACCAAAAATCCATAATCAAATATAGAAATCTTTTTTTCCAAGTAGATTGAACCCCTCTCCATTTAAGTTTCTTCCTATTACCTATTTTTCTGCACTGAATAGAAATGAACTTTAATATATTATTTCATTTGGCAATGCTGAATTTTGAACCTGTGCCCTGCACATGCTAGGGAAGCAATTTGCCACTGAGCTACATCTCAACTCCTACATTCTTGAAATGCTTTTATTTATCAATTTATGTATGTCTGTGTATAGGTATGACATGTGTGTGCAAGTGAGTGCCCAAAGAGACCAGAAGAATGTATCATCAAACATCAGATCTCCTAGAGCTGGAGTCACAGAGGTGGTGCTGGTAGTAAACATGGGTCCTGTGAAAGAGCAGGAAGTGCTCTTACAACCACTAAGGCACCTCTCGAGCTCCTTTAGAAAATTTATAAATTATATTTATGTGTTTAGCTTTGGGGGGAGTGACAATATGCAAGTGTGAAATCAGAGGACAACTTTCAGGAGTTGGTTCTCTGCTTTTACCACAAACAAAAACCTCACGGGGGGATGGCATAATCACCCCAGGGATCCATCTCACAGGTGTCAGTTATTGGAAAGTGCATTTACCCTGAACCACCTTACCAGCCCTATTTTTATTCTGTTAAAAAAAAAAGAAAAGAAACAGCTGGGTGTGTGCTTTAATCCTAGCATTTAGGAAGCAGAGGCAGGAAGATCTTTGTTAGTTTGAGGCGAGTTCCAGGACAGCCAGGGTTATACAGGAAAACTATCTCAACAAAACAAAACCCCTCCCAAAAAGAAGAAAGAGGAGGAGGAGGAAGAACAGGAGGAGAAGAAAGGAAGGAAAGGAAGGAAGGAAGGAGGAGGAGGAGATAATGATTACTTTACACCCCAAATGTCCCAGGAGAACAGAAATGCACAGTAAGATCTGGGCCACAAAAGTCCCAGTGATGTTATCTGCTGAGCTATATAACATGATCCCAGATTTTATCTCTTTTGAATGCTCTCTCTTTCCATCTGTACAGATAATTTAAGATGCTAACTCTGGTGACACATTTCCCCCCTTTTTTTTCAGGGTCTTAGTATATAGCCCAGGAGGCTGGCCTCAAGTTCATGATCCATGGCCCTACTTCTGCATACCGAGTGTATAATTAGCTAATGGATGTTTTAGAAGAAGCTTTTTACAATATATCTCACCTGACCCAATATCATGATGTTTTGTCATTAAACAAAGCTGAGTTTAAGTCATACAAAATACTGTATCATTTGTCTAGGCTTTAAAAATATGAAAGCTACCCTTCAGAGCCTTAAGATACACATAATTAAAGTACAAAGACATGGAAGAGATAATAACCAATCTTAGAATGGCATTTGCTTCAGAGGGGTAGGCAAGGGATGGAAAAGGCAGGTGTATGGGTGGTTCCACATGTAACTGGACTAACGTCATAGTCTAAAGCTACAGAGAGATTACTGGTAGCTTTCTGTACACTTTTTATTACAGTGCTGAAAACTTTAAAAGTAGTAATTTTTTACAAAAAGTATTATATATATATGGGTATTTCACTTACTGTTATGTCTGTTCACCACTTGTAAGCCTGGTGCCTTTGGGGACCAGAAGAGGACATCAGACCCTCTGGAACTAGAGTTATATACATGGTTGTGAAACCCAATGTGGGTGATGGGAATTGAATCTGGGTCCTCTGGAAAAGCAGCCAGTACTCTTAACTGCTAAGCCATCTCTCCAACCCCTCAAAATACTTTTTGAACAAATTTGTTTTTGTTTTTGAACAAGCAGAGATTAAACCAAGGTCATCAAGAATATCAAGCAAGGGCGAGGAGTGTTAGCCCATACTTTGAACCCTAACACTTGACCCTGTAAGCTTTAGGTCAGCCTGGTCTATACAGCCAGCTCCAGGTAGGTCAAGACTACTTAGTGAGACTTTGTCTCCAAAACAAACAAACAAACAAACAAAAAAACAAAAAAAAAAAAACAAAAATGAATGAATAAATAAAAAGAATGCCAAGTCACTGTTCTACCACTGATGCACATTCCAAACTGCACAGTAATTTTCAAATATTATTTCTAGATTTATTTATTCATTTATTTAATTTTGAGACAATATCTCACTGTAGTCTAGCCTATGATCCACAGTATACCCAGCTCAAAAATAATATCTAAAACATAAGAAAAATTCTTAAATAAAATTTTATAACTGTCTAAAACAGCAGCTCTCAATCTGTAGGTTGAGACCCCTTTGAGACTTGAACAGCTTTTTCATAAGGGTTGTCTAAGACCACTGGAAAACACAGATATTTGCATTACCATTCATAATAGTACCAAAATTAGTTAAGAAGTAGCAACAAAAATAATTTTATGGTGAGGTATATAGTAAGAAGTTTCTGGCCCAGCCTAGCCTTGAGATCTGGACCAGCAGTTCCAAATAATCACACAAAGTTTTATATTAATTACATGCTGTTTGGCCTATGGCTCAGTCATATAACTTCATATAACTTGCTAACTCTTAACTCTTAAATTAACCCATGATTAGCCAAGTAGCTTAGTACCTTTTCTCATAGCAGCATTCTCATCTTCTTTCCTCTGCATCTGCCTGGCATCTCTTCTACAGAATGAATGAATCTCTGCCTTCTCCTGCCTTAAATATCTTCCCTGCCCAGCTGTTTCACTTCCTGGTTCAACTCTGTATCATAATCCTAGAGTTAGGATTAAAGGTATGAGATAATATTGCTTGGCTGTTAGACTTTGAACTCACAGAAATCCAGAAAGATCTTAGACTCCTGAGTGATGGGATTAAAGACGTGGGTCACCACTCTGACATTCACAGCTTGACTGTGGGTGATTCTGTCCTCTGATATTCCAGGCTGATTTTATTAAATATACAATGTGTCATGATGTGTGTGTGTGTGTGTGTGTGTGTGTGTGTGTGTGACACACAACATGAGGAACTGTATTAAAGGATTGCAGCATTAGGAAGATTGAGAACCACTGGTCTAAAATAAATAGAAACAGTAAGAACTTCTATAGAGATGTAGAGCTGGCTCATTGGTAAAAGCACTTCCTGCTCTTCCACAGGATCCAAGTTCAGTTCCCAGCATCTACACAGGGTAGGGCTCACAACCACTTGTAACTACAGATCCAAGAGATCCAATGCCCACTTCTAGACTCTGTGGGCATCTTTATTCGCAAATGCACATACTCACACACAGATATATATGTACCTATATGCATAATTATAAAATATCTTTTATTAAAAATGATTTACTATTTTTATATTCAGCAGACTGCAATTTTGCCTGCATGCACATATGAGGATGTCAGACCCTCTGAAACTGGAGTTACAGACAGTTGTAAGCAGCCATGGGGGTGCTAGGAATTGAATCTCACTCCTTGAAAGATTAGACAATACTTATAACCCCTGAGCCATCTCTCCAGCCCCTACAAATAAGTCTTAAAAAAAAAAATTATATATATATTGTGAGGGCTGGATAGATGGCTCAGAGGTTAAGGGCACTGACTGTTCTTCCAGAGGATCTGAGTTCAATTCCTAGCAACCACATGGTGGCTGATGACATCTGGTACCCTCTTCTGAATACTGCATACATAATAAATAAATAAATCTTAAAAAAGGAGGAGAAGGAGGAGGAGGGCACTGCAAGGTCATTTGATGCTGTTTAAAAAAAAAAAAAAAAAATGTGAGACAGGCAGTGGAGGAGGGTAGATCTCTTGAGTTCAAGGTATGCCTGGTCTACAGAGTGAGTTCCAGGACAGTCAGGGATACACAGAGAAACCTTGTATTGAAAAAAACAAAACAGCCCCCCCACCTACAAAAAAAACAAGAAAATAAAATAAAACATGTTCAAATCCAGGTGATTCTCCCTACACTTCTAAAGCAAGTTGACTCAGACTGTAGGGAAAAGGAGTCAGCTAAAGAAATCCACCCTAATCCTGAACCCAGTGCCAGAGAAAAGAAACACAAGAAACACTCTGGATCTGAGACCTGAGCTAATGAATGAAACACTTTATCTCTGAACCCAGAACTAAAGAAACATGTCCTGACCCTGGAACCAGTGCCAAAGGAACACACTTCTTCCTTAGAAACAGAGCTAATGAAAGAAATATTCCCTGGCCTTATAATTTGAGTCAAAAAGCTACAAAAGACTAGTGAAAAAAAAACACAGTTTGGTCCTTCATTGCACTGACCAATTGACCAATGAAAATACCCAATCTCTGAGTGGGAAAACCAACCAATCCCTGAGCAGAAAATCTCCCTTGAGAAACTCAGCCCATAAGGAGCCCTATATAAGCCCCTCTACTTGTTTAGCTGCTGGCTGTCCTTTCCCACCCTGAAAAAGGCAGCCACTCTCCTGGACTTCTCTTTCCCAAATAAATTTCTTTCTCAAGAGTCTTAGGTGAAGATCTTCATTTGCTGAAGAGCAAGGCAGAGCAGAACAATACAGAAGAACTTTGCTAAGATGTCCCTTAGGAGATTGAGTAAGGTGGAGCAGAAAAATGTAAAAACTTTGCAAAAGTTGGAAGAGAAGGCTGGAGAGATGGCTCAGCGGTTAAGAGCACTGACTGTTCTTCCAGAGGACCTGAGTTAGATTCCCAGCATCCACATGGCAGCTCACAACTGTCTGTATTTCCAAGATCTGACACCCCTACACAGTTATACATGCAGGCAAAACACCAATTCACATAAAATATATATATATATATATATAAATAAAAAGAGTTGGACGAGATTGCTACATTTCTGCAGGGGTTTCCCCTTTAGCAGAGTGAAGCTGAAGTAGCAACATCTTGGGCCAGAGAGAAGCAGCAGAGCTCTGCTGGGAAGCCCCTTGAGGGGGGAAGGGCAGAGCAAAGTTCAGGAGAGGAGCAGAATTGCTTTATCCTGTGAGAGACAATCCTCCACCATACCCTTGCTTCAAGTATCACCTGACTTCCTGACAGGATACCCTTCCCTCTAGAGCTGAGTGTCCCACTGTGCCCCCAAATATAGCCTGACTCCCCAAACAGTCAGGACCCCTTCCCCTGCCCTTCTAAAGCTTTTTTTCCTGAGAAAGTGGATTATCCCAAACAGCCTGTTTTGTGCCCAGAAACAGTAAAGCCATTTGTGAAACAGTTAAACCAGCTCTGAAGGTACAGCTGGGTTTGTACGCACGGTTCAGCAAGCATCATGGGCAACGCATTCTCCTGGATCTTGGATGGTCGATTGAAGCCCATGGCATAGACTCCTTGGAGAAGCTGTGGTTTCCTAGGAGCAGAGAGAGAGTTGAAATAAAGATGAGTTTTTAGAAATTTAAATGTTTTTAGAGGTTTATCATCTTACCCTGGATCTAAGAAGACATATGCTTCCTATCTCAAACAAACTATTATTCTAAAATCCACATTTATTTATTCTCTATATGTATATGTGTATGTGTGTACCGAGGCTATCCTTAATTATTCTGATCATCTTGCCCCCCCCCCCATTTGGTTTTTTGAGACAGTGTTTCTCTGAGTAACTTTGGCTGTCCTGGAACTCATTTTGTAGACCAGTGTCAGGGGTCTGTTTAACTGAAAATAGCAAGAAAAGTTCCCGCTTGTGGCCGGGTAAGAACCTGAACTTGGCTACAAGACCGGACATACTTCCTGAGGGTCTGACTGAAAGCAGGCATGAGTCAACATAGGATGGTGAGGTAACATGGAGCAGAGGTCTTGGGAAACTGGCTCTTGGAAAAAAGAACAAACAAACAAACAGAAACCTGTGAGGTTCAGTGTTGTGTTAAAAGAAAGGATGGCTGTTTCACTTACACAAAGCCCTGGTACCACAGAACTGTGCTGACACACTCAAGAGATGAGTCAGTATGGGCTATCATGAGCTACAAAACAGAACTGTGCTGACACACTCAAGAGATGAGTCAGTATGGGCTATCATGAGCTACAAAACAGCCAGGGCTACATAGACAGACCTTGTCTCCAAGAAATAAAAACAGGGCTTACAAAATGAGCCAAGGCAGGTGTGGTGGCTCTTTCCTTGGGAGGCATAGGCAGGTCCATCTCTGAATTCAAGGCCAACCGGGTCTACAGAGTGAGATCCCAGGACTGTTACATAGAGCAACCCTGTCTTGAAAAACAAAACAAAACAAAACAAAACAAAAAACCAAATCAAATTAAGAAGTTCTATAAATGTTCTCTACCTCTAAGAGCCAAACTCTTCTGGCATATTGTAGGTTCTCAGTCTGAGTAAATTTTCAAAATAAACAACAAAATTCTTTAGCATTTCTATTTTATAATAAAGGCAGCCTCTAACTTGTTTGTCAAAATAAAAAAGTTACTACCCAGTGGAATTCACCAACCCAACAGATTCTATTAGCTCATAATTTTGCTTTTTTTTTTTTGCATTTCAAATATTTAAGCATAAAATAATCTGCTGTGGGACTATACTCTTGTACACTCCTATTGGTTTAATAAAATGCTGACTGATCAAGTAGCTAGACAGGAAGCATAGGTGGGGCAAACAGACCAGGAGAATTCTGGGAAGTGAAGAAGAGAGGAGATGCCAGCAAGAGACAGAGGAAGCAGGGTAAAATGCTGCACTGAGCAAAAAGGTACCAAGCCATGTGGCTAAGCATAAATAAAAATATGGATTAACTTAAAGTATAAGAGTTAGCAAGTAGGGCTGGAGAGATGGCTAGCGGTTAAGAGCACTGACTGTTCTTCTGGAGGACCCGAGTTCGATTCCCAGCATCCACATGACAGCTAACAACTGTTTGTAATTCCAAGATCTAACACCCTTACACAGTTATACATGCAGGCAAAACACCAATTCACATAAAATAAAAGTAAATAATAATTAAAAAAAGAGTTAGCAAGTAATAAGCCTGAGCCGAAGACCAATCAGCTTGTAATTACTATAAGCCTTTATGTGATTATTTGTGACTTTATTATTATGTGACTAAGCAACTGTGGGACTGAGGGCCCAGACCTTGGGGCTAGACCGGGCCGGAAACTTCCAACTACAATAATCCAAGCTGGGTATGGTGGCACATGTCAGTGACCCTAGTGTATGGAAAGAATGAGGGGGCTACTGAATCCTCAGATTGCTGGCCAGCCAGTTTAGCCAACAGGTAAACTATGAGTTCAGTGAGAAGCCCTGTCCAAAAACAAGTTGAGAAATGATAAGAGCAGAGTCTCCAACATCAATCTCTGGCCTCCAAGTGTACACATATGCATTCCCATGCACAGGTACATAAACACAAGCCTCCTCCCCAACTCCCAAAGAATGAGAAAACCTGAACAACAAATTAACCCAAGTACCCTATGTTCCATCCAGTTACCTTCTCATAAATGTGAGAAAACCTGCTTAAGAGGACAATTCAAGTTCCTAACAGTGGCTCAAATCTGTAATTGCAGCACTTGGCTAGCCAAGGCAGGAGAACTCTGTAAATTCCAGGTTAGCCAAGTGGCTACACAGCTAGATTATTCTGAAAACAAACAGCAACTCATCAGGACCTGAATTGAGAGTGCCAGTCTTTCAAATGAAAGAAATTTAAAACCGTGAGCTTGGAAGAATTCATTCAACAGCTGAGGCAGCTGGCTCACACCTGTAATCCTAGCACTTAGAAGGCTGAGAAGGGAGATCTCTGAGTTCTAGACTAACCTGCACTACTACCTAGTTAGTCCTAGCTAACTCAGGCTATGCAGTGTAGTGAGATCTTAAAAAAAGGAGGTGGGGGGGCTGGAGAGACAGCTCAGTGATTGAAAGCATTGGCTACTCTTCCAGAGGGCCTGAGTTCTGTTCCCAGTATTCATATGGTGATTCAGAGGTATAATGCCTTCTTCTGACCTCTACCTGTACCAGGAACACAAATAGTGCATAAACATACATGCAGGCAAAAGCACTTATGTATAAAATAAAATACCTAAATTAAAATTAAATACCTAACTAAAAATTAATTTTTGGGGGGGAGGTTAGGGTAGTTGTGATGCATGCCTTTAATCCCAGTACTTGGAAGGCAGAGAGAAGCAAGTGGATCTCTGATCTTTTGAGACCAGCCTGGTCTACAGAGTAAGTTCCAGGACAGTCCGAAATTCACAGAGAAACCCTGTATTCAAAAAGGCAAAAAAAGTAGGAACAAATGACATACTGGTGAATAAACTAATAAAACCTTTGAGAAAGGAATACTTTGAAATATAATTCCCTGAAAAACCTTAAAAATCAGACTTTAAGGGCTGAGGATGTAGCTCAGTTGGTGGAGAGCTTACCTAGCATGCATGGAACAGTCAGTCCCACAATTGAGTGAACCAGACGTGGTGGCACATGCCCATAAGGCTAGCATAAGGCAGGTATGGGTATAACATCAGAAGTTCAAGGGCATCCTCAGTCAAAGGGAGTTTGAGACTAGCATGTGAAACTCTTATCTACAAGGTTGTTTTTTTAAAAGTAAAAAAAATGAATGTGATAAGATAGCTCAGTTGAGACTGAAGAGATGACTCAATGGTAAAGAGCACTGCTTGCTCATCCAGAGGTCCTGAGTTCAATTTCCAGCAACCACACGGTGGCTTACAACCACCTATAATGAGATCTGGTGCCCTCTTCTGTCATGCAGGCATATATGCAGCAAGAATACTGTGTACATAATAAATAAATAAATCTTAAAAAAAAAAAAAGGGGCTGGAGAGATGGCTCAGCGGTTAAGAGTACCGTCTGCTCTTCCAGAGGACCCAGGTTCGATTCCCAGCACCCACATGGCAGCTAACAACTGTCTGTAGTTCCAGTTCCAGGCAAACACCAAGGCAAATAAATAAATAAATAAAGTTTAAAAAAAAAAAAAAAAAAAAAAAAGAATGCTCAGTTGGTAAAGTGCTTGAGGGCCTGGGTTTAGACAGCTAGCACTCACATAAAAGCCAAGGGGTAGTGGTGCATGACTGTAATCCCAGTGTTAATGGAGGCTGGAGACAGGAGTATTCATGGGATGTATAGCTGAATGGATACCCTCCAAGTTCAGAGAAAAATCAGTTTCTCTTACACACAGTATTTGCCAAAAGAGCTTCATCTACTGAGCATTTTTAAGCAGTCAGTGTAGTATGGTTATTATAGACAGTGCTGAACAGCTCAGTCTTGTGTCAAATAACTAAAAATAGAAAACCCCTTCTGAGAGCTATTAAGTACACTTTATCATTAAGTGGTTCCTTCCCTGAAAGTCTGGCCTATCAAGGGTTTTATCGCACTCTTGGTACCAGGAATCCAGGCTCTTCAGACACTTTCTAAAAGCAGACTAATGTTTGTAAACCTTGTAGTCTTCCAAAGAGCTTACCTAATAAGACATGTTCCTGACATCCAGAAATCACCTGTCAGTCAATATTTTATTCAAAGTTCTAAGAATATAAAAGAAAAAAAAAAAAAAAAAAAAAACCTTTCAGCTATGATGAATAAATCTGTAGCATTTTAGTTACTAAGAAAATTGAAAATCATGTGCTGTGGTACACATCACATAGTCCTAGTTCTCACCATGCTCAGGTGTGAGAATCCTTGAACCCAGGTGTCCAAGGCTTGCAAGGGCAACACACATCACATACATGCTGCACTCAGATCCTGAACTTCTCAATCTCTTACATCAAAGCAGCTAGATCATGGGCCTGCATCACCACCAACCAGACCACTCAGAGATTTAGTATACAAAGAAAAAGAAAAAAGCTATACTGGAAAAAAAAGTAGTAGCCAAAAAGAGTGTAGAAGACCATTGCTGCAAGCTTCCTCACTAGCTTCATCTGTCCGAGGCTGGCCTCACACTTGCTGTGCAGTCTCTAGATTAGACTTCTTAGGACCTTGAGCTTTCATCCTCCTGCTTGCACAGTCTCCCACAAACTGGGATTACGGGCTTATTGTTTAATGCCTGCTTTGTGCAGTGCTAGGAACCAAACACAGGACTTCCTATCTGCTAAACAAGTCCTGGTTCTATCACAGCCTGACCTTCCCACACTAATTTTTGAAATCATGTAGATTATTTCTTTGTCTGTGGGTTTTGTGGATCCCCGTGTCGTCATTGTCCCCCTCAGACAGGATGTTTCTGTGTAGCTCTGGTCATCCTGGAATTCACCCTGTAGACAGGCTGGCCTCAGAACTCAGAGATCATCTGCTTTTGCATCCTAAGTGCTAGGATTAAAGGCATAAACCAAACCATCTGGCAAATCATGTGGATTATTACCTACTCAAAGATGTAAATATGATTGAACAGCAAAAAAAGAAAAAAGAAAAAAGCAATTTTTTTTAAAACACTTTCTTTCTTATTTTTTTAATTTATTTATTATGTATACAGTATACAGAAGATGGTACCAGATGTCATTCTAGATGGTTGTGAGCAACCATGTGGTTGCTGGGAATTGAACTCAGGACCTCTGGAAGAAAAGTCAGTGCTCTTAACCTCTGAGCCATCTCTCCAGCCCTCAAAAAAAGCAATTTTTTAAAGCCAAAGTTAAAATCCAGAGAATGTAGCCCCGGCTGTCTTGGAACTTACTCTGGAGACCAGGCCTGCCTCTGCCTCCCAAAGGCATGTGGCAATACCACCAGGTTTTAGTTGTTGCTGTTGTTTTTGAAATAGGATCTCTCTAGGAAGTTCTGGCTAGACTGAACTCACAATGATCTGTTGCACAAATCCTAATTTGTCTTTTAATAAAAACCTGGAGCTAGATATTGGGGCAAATGCTAAAAGATTAGAGAAAGAGGAACAAGCCACAGCTAATTTTCACCTAGCCAACTCCTCAGGCTGAAAAGGAATCTTGTCTCCATGAATCCTCAGACTGAATAGAGGAAATAGACCATAAGAAGAAATAGAATGGGTGCTGGAGAGATGGCTCAGAGGTTAAGAGCACTGACTGTTCTTCCAGAGGTCCTGAGTTCAATTCCCAGCAGCCACACCGTGGTTCACAACCATTTATGATGACACCTGACATCTGATACCCTCTTCTGTATACTGTATACATAATAAATAAATTAAAACAAACAAACAAACAAAAGAAATAGAAGGGAGAAAATTGGTCTCCTCTCACCTCATATACCTTTCTCTGCCCAGGCATATCACTTCCTGGTTCAAACTTCCTAGTGCTGGGATTAAAGGTGTTGATATCTCAAGCCTTGGAGCAGAGACATGAGATCTCAAGTATTAGGATTAAAGGCCTGGCTGTTTGGCCTTGAACTCACAAAAAATCTAGATGGATCTCCGCCCCTGCCTCCCAAAATGCTAGGATTAGATGAAATGCTAGGACTGGATGCATGTGTCACCACTCCCTGACTTTATGGCTATTTCTGTAGCTGGCTTTGTCCCCTGATCTTCAGGCAAGCTTTATTGGATTCTCAATATATCACCACAGTGTCCACTGCCTTTGCCTACTGAGTGTTCAGATTAAAGGCATGCACCACCATTCCAGTTCAGAGATGCTTTTTCGTTGGGACTGGGTAACAGCTGTTCAAAGCAATGAATACTCACAGGCGAAGCTCTTCGAAAGACTTCACTGAGTAGAGGGGAGAGTTTGGGTCCCTCTGCAGGACTTCTACTTGGTTGGTGTTATCCACAAGATTGCTTCTGATCAGCTTGTTGAGTAAAGACTGGGCGGCTCTGTCCTCTGTCAGGAAGAAAGCAGATTTTATTCATTCACATTAGACAAGGCCCACCCTTGAAAAACTACTCTCTCCCATCTCTGCTTCAGACCTTGACAAGCACTCAGTTGGAAAAAGCCCAATCTCACTCCCTTTCCATTTCTAATTTATTGGTGATAGTGTCTCACATGAACTCACAACATCCTTCTACCACAGAGTCTGAGTTCTGGGATTCCTGTCCTTGAAATAAATAAAAGGTTTTTATTTTAAATTTTATGTGCCTTAGTCTCCCAAACAGCTGAGACCAAAAGCACATGTTTCTTAATCACTCTGTCACCTATAGGGTGATAGACATCCTCCTGTTCCCCGCCCCCCAATGCTGGGGCTAGAACTCAAAGTTTAGCACACACAAGTATTCTGCCCTTGAGGTACATGTCCAGCCGGACACAAACTCTCTTTTGCTTTTTTTGTGTATGTAATGTATTTGTATGAGTATAAAGCTATGCATGAATATATCTGCATGAGTGTGGAGGTCAGAGATTGATCATGCATCTTCCTCAACAATCTAGGTTAACTATTTTTTTAAAAAACTTTATTTATGTATTTACCTTGGTGTTTTGCCTGGAACTGGAACTACAGACAGTTGTTAGCTGCCATGTGGGTGCTGGGAATTGAACCCAGTCCTCTGGAAGAGAGCAGTCAGTGCTCTCAACCGCTGAGCCATCTCTCCAGCCCCCGGTTAACTATTTTTTTTAAATGATTTATTTTTATTTTATGTGCATTGGTGGTTTGCTAGCATATATGTCTTGGATCCTCTAGAAGTGAAATGAGAGACAGTTGTGAGCTGCCATGTAGGTGCTGGGAATCAAACCCGGGTCCTCTGAAAGAGCAGTCAGTGCTCTTAACCACTGAGTCATCTCTCCAGCCCCGGTTACCTATTTTTTTGAGATGGGCTCCTCAATGAGCCTGGAGCTTATCGATTTTCAGGTCACAATATTCATGGAGGGGGTGATACATTTAATAAAACCAGTCTGGAATATCAGAGAATAGATGAACCCACAATCAAGCCAGAGGATCAGAGAGTGGTAACTCACGCCTTTAATCCTAGCATGGGAAAGACTGGGAGTGGTGACCTATGCCTGCCTTTAATCCCAAAACCCAAGAGACAGAGATCTTTTGTTTCTGTGAGTTCAAGGCCTAACTACCAAATAGTAGTAGTTCATGTCTTTAATCTTAACTCAAGAATATGATGCAGAGCTGAACCTGGAAGTGAAAACAACTGGGGAAGAAGGAATTTAAGGCAGATGTAGGAAGACAGAATTATTTAGACAGGTTTTTTTTTTTTTTTTTTTAAACACTTTTATTTATTTGCCTTGGTGTTTGCTTGGAACTGGAACTACAGACAGTTGTTAGCTGCCATGTGGGTGCTGGGAATCGAACCCGGGTCCTCTGGAAGAGCAGACGGTGCTCTTAACCGCTGAGCCATCTCTCCAGCCCCCTAGATAGGTATTTAAACAAGACTGAGGAATCAGGAAGTGAGCTTTTACATTGACAAGTTGACTGCGTGAGAATTGACTGTGGTCTGTTTCCTCTCTCTGATATTCCAGCTTTTCCCCAATATCTGACTGTGGGTTTTCATTTAATAACAACTAGACTTCATGTTACAGGGGGTACTTAGTTGTATGAGCCATCTTCCCAGATCTACACACCACACCACTGTTAACATTTTCATTGGCTTCAAGGAGAACACACTCTTGTTAGTTGAAGATGTGTTACATTTGTTTAATGATGCAAAAATGTGCTTCTTATTTATTTTTATTTTTTTATGTGCATTGGTGTTTTGCCATGGGTGTCTGGTCCCCCGTAACTAGAGCTACAGACAGTGAGGTGTCATGTGGGTGCTGGGAATATGAACCTGGGTCCTCTGGGAGAGCAGTCAGTGTTCTTAACCACTGAGCCATCTCTCCAGCCCCATGCTGCATTCTTTTATGTTGCATTTGTTTAACTCTGTGAAGCTGTGTTATTTCTCCTATCTAAAACACCTGATGGTCTAATAAAGAGCCAAGTGGCCAATAGCTAGGCAGGAGGAGGGAAAGGCAGGACCCCCAGGCAGAGAGAACATTACATAGTAGGAGGAAAAAGAGAAGAGGGAGGAGTCGGAAAAGGAGGAGAGATGCCAGGGGCCACACACAACAGTGAATAAGAAGGAAAGAAAAGATACACAGAAATAGAAAAAGGTAAAGGCCCAGAAGCATAAAGGTAGATGGGATAATATAAGAAAAGCTGGTTAGAAATAAGCCAAGCTGGGGCTGGAGAGATGACTCAGCAGTTAAGAGCACTGGCTGTTCTTCCGGAGGTCCTGAGTTCGATTCCCAGCATCCACATGGCAGCTAACAACTGTCTGTAATTCCAAGATCTGACACCCTTACACAGCTATACATGCAGACAGGGCATCAATTCACATAAAATATTTAAAAAAAAAAGAAGAAGAAATAAGCCACGCTAAGGCTTGACATTCATAAGGAAGAATGAATCTCCATGTGATTATCTGGGAGCTGAGTGGTAGGCTCCAAAGAGCAAGGAGTAAAAAAGCCTACTATACATTCTTGTAGAATGATTCTAGTTGTATTAAAGGAAACTCAGAGCCAGATACTGGAGAAGGCTGAAATATCAAAGAGAGAAACACCACAGTCAAATCTCACCCAGCTATCCTCCAGCTTCCTCAGCCTCGATTCTGGTTGCTTCTAATGCCTCATCTGTCTTCTTATTCCTGCCTTAAATACCTTCTTTGCCCAGCTGTATCCCATCTAGGTTAAGATTAAAGGCATGAGCTACTACCATTTGGTAGTTAGGCCTTGCACTCACATAAACACAGAAAGATCTGTGTCTCTGGAGTTACGGGATTAAATGTGTAGGTCACCACTCTTTCCTCGTGCTGGAATTAAAGGTATATGCCATTGAAGCCCAGCTGTTTGGCCTTGTACTCACAGAGATCCTCCTCTGGATCCCCATGCTGGGAAAATGTGTGAGCTACCACTGCTCAGTAATCTCTTAAACTCCCTGAAATCCAGAACAAAGATTTCCCAAGTGATGGGACTAATGGTGTCACTACTTCTGCCTTTGACTGTGGGTTGATGTCTTGATATTCCAGGTTTTATTAAATTTACAACATATCACCACACATTCTTTGATTTCTACCCCTCTTCCCTGTTTTTATAAGTCAAGAGTGTCTCTAGCTCCAGGTGGGTAAGCCCTGATCAAACCACAGTCTCTTGCAAGAGTACTTCAAAGAACAGTTACCTTTCTCTTCCTCCTCAGTCTTCTCTGCAGCAGTGCTGGTTTTGATAACACCTACACAAGAAAAGAGCTGTCATCAGAAAGGCCAACACTCAACCCACCTACAGGTCGGGACAATGTAAACACTAACACTTACTATAGTGAACAAATGTAAAAAGAACTGGCATTTGCTTATGTTTAGTGGGTTTTATCTTTACAAAGCATTTAAGAGCATAAGAAAAACTTAAATTTGAGCTTAGAATCATAAAAATATCTGTGCTGAGTTAGTTATCTTAAAAAACAGCAAAGTTGGGCTGGAGAGATGGCTCAGCGGTTAGGAGTACTGATTGTTCTTCCGGAGGACCTGAGTTCAGTTCAATTCCCAGTATCCACATGACAGCTAATAACTGTCTGTAATTCCAAGATCTGACACCCTTACACAGTTATACATGCAGGCAAAACACCAATTCACATAAAATAAAAATAAATATTTAAAAAAAACAACAAAGCACCACAAAGCAAATTCTATTCCCTATTTTTTTTACCTATAAGACTAGAAAAACTCTAAAAGTCTGACTAAACATTTTGTGATGAGACTGTAGGGTAACAGACACTTATAGGCTCTGTCGACAGAAATATAAAATTGTAGAACAGTTATAGAGAGTCTTATATGGTGATGAATGTCTCTAATCCCAGGAGTGAACAATGAATTTGAGGTTAGCCTGGTCTATATATAAATTTTACATCAATCAAGGCCACATATTGAGACCCTGTTCCAAAACACTAAAAAGAAAACAATCTTACACAGGGTACTTTATGTTTGTTTTTGAGGCAGGGTCTCATACAGCCCAGGCTGGCCTAGAGTTTGCTATGTAGCAGAGAATGATACTTCTGATCCTCCTATTTCTACTTTCATGTGTTTATGTTACAAAGATACAACAGCATGCCTGATTTTTATTTTTATTGGCTTTTATATTTTTTATGCATGTTTCTTTTTTTAATGTTATTTATTTATTTATGTTTAGCATGAATAAAGTCATATTTTTTATCCGTGTATATCCATCCTTGTTCAAGCTCCCTTCCCCCTCCCACCCCAGCACGCCTGATTTACATGGTGCTAAGGATAGGATCTAGGTTCCTGCATGCTATCTAGCAGCCTATCACCTAAGCTATATTCTCACTCCTACTTTGAAATATTTGTAAGCCAGGCAATAGCTGTGCACCCCTTTAATGCCAGCACTTGAGTGGCAGAGGTAGACAGATCTCTGTGAGTTCGAGGCCAGCCTCATTTACAAAGCAAGTTTCAATTCAGGACAGGCAGTCCTGTAACACAGAGAGATCCTGTCTGGGGGAGGGGGAGAAAAAAAAGGACTGTAGGTATTTGCTGCCAAACCTGAGTTCAGTCTCCAAATTATCCCTGGCAGACACAACCAATTTGTCATTCACTCTCACACACAGTATAATAGAATTTCTTAAACATTTATTTTAGCTGTAATTATATAACGGCTATGCACATGAGTACAAGTGTCCTTAGAGACCAGAAAAGGGAGTAGTTATAGGACATTGTGAGCTACCTGATGTGGGTGCTGAGAATAGGACTGGGTCTCTGCCACAGCAATGAGAACTCTTAACCACTGAGCTATCTCTCCAGCACACCTCATTTTTTTTCCCCAAATACTTACACTCTTAACCTAGCAAATCTCATCAAGGTAAATTATTTCAATATGGAGAGCATTCAAAGGAATATTGTTGCATGGGAAAAAAAAATCAAGTATATTGTGCATTATCTTGTCGCCTCTCAGAGGTCTCAGCAACAGAGACAAGGAAATAATCCTTATTTGTATTTGCTTTATATAAAGAAACTTTGGAATAGTGTTAAAAATTCAATGCCAGGCACAGTAACATAAATCTTTAATCCTGGCTCTTGGGAGGCTGAGGCAGGAGGATTGCTATGAATTCAAGTCCAGGTTCAGTTACACAGCAAGACCCTGCCACCAAAAGTAAATAACAAATAGACCTAAACAACTAAGCAAATGAAACTACAGAAAAATGCCACTAACAGTAGCTACTTGTGTATTACAAATTTACCTGAGTACTCCTATAATTCATTGTCCTGTCCTGATCCTCCTCAGTACTCTCTGAAAACAGGGTTAGGCGTGCACAGCTCCAGTACTACTGGACCCGTGTGAAGAGGGAACCAAGGGCTGAGAGTGACAAAGCACCTGCCTCAAATGTTTAAAACTCTTGAGTTTGATCTCTACCATTTCTAATCAACCAGTCAATTAACCAATAAAGAAAGAAATGCTATTTAGAAAATACCTTGTGAGATCTGGGCAAAATCATTAAAACCCAAGAAACACCAAAAACCGCAGCAAAGGCCTGGAATAAGGTCTTTCTACAAGCCCTCAAACTTCGCTGACACCTCGATCTCCTGAGCTTTAAGATAATAAGCTACTGTGGGTTGTTTTTTGTTTGTTTGTTTGAGAAAGGGTCTCACTTTATAGCTCTGGCTGGCCTCTAACTCAGAAATCCACCGGCCTCTCTGACTCTTCTGGGTGTAAAGACTTAGGGCACTGCACCTGGTGGCTGGCTATTATGGTTTAAACGACCCACTTTTGAGATGCTTTGTTAGAGGTGCTCCAAAAAAAAAAATACAGGTAAGCATGGGAACAAACACTGGAGCAACGTGGAAAGAAGACCTTGTACCTTTTCATACTTTCCAGAGTTAATTTTTTAATTTGTCTCTGAGACAGAGTTTTGCTATGTAGTTCTGGGGCAGCGAAGCGGGGAGTGTTCAACAATCCTCCTGACCACTGGAATCACGGATGGGAGCTACAACACCTGGCTTGAACCTAGTCATGTTTCAAAAGATTTAAACATCAAATAAACAAGAGAACAGACCAATAGTGGTGTGTGTGTGTTGTGTTGTGTTTTGTTTTGTTTTTCAAGACAGGGTTTCTCTGTGTAACCCTGACAGTCCTGGAACTCATTCTGTAGACCAGGCTGGCCTCAAATTCAGAGATAGATCCACCTGCCTCTGCCTCCCTAGTGCTAGGATTAAAGGTGTGCACCACTACCACACAGCTGTGACTTTTGTTTTGAAGGCACAAAAAGCTAGAAAAATCTGGAAAACATTCCCTCTTCAGAAATATATCCCAATTCCTAATTTGAGTTCCCTTTCAGGGCTGACATCTGTTGACTGACCCTAAGACACTGCCACTGCTCCCTGCAGGGCTGAGCTGTGGCCAAGCACAGGTGTAACTCTGGTACCTAGTTTGTAGTTACCAGTGACTCACCATTTGTGTCTGCTTTGACTTTTTCTTCTTTGATCTGCAAACTGCTCATCTGAGTAAGAATAAAAGGAAACAGTAAGCAAAAGACCCAATCTAGGAAGACCAGAAGGCCGTGGGGCTGCCTGGTGAATAGCTGGGAGCTACTTTGTTCTACTCAATGCACAAGTGCTAAAAACCTGGGCAGAGACATCACATGTTTCCTCAGAAGCATGAAAAGAGGAGTAGGCATGGGTAAAAACAACGGTATAAAGATTAACTGGAGGAAAAACTTCACACACTCGCTTTCCTTCTAACTTACACTCTTTCTAGAACACATCTAAGTTTTTGTCTGTCTGAACCCAGGACACAGAACTTGTGTCCTTAATGAGAGATGTGCTGTTAAGCCATGTCCCAACCTCTTTAACCCTATCAACAGCAAATAAACTATAGTCCTCTATCCTACCAACCATCTGCTTGGGAAGTTACTTAAAACACAGTACAATAAACTGGGTGCAGTGAAACATGCCTTTATCTAGCACTTGAGGAATGGAGGCAGGAAGAACCAAAGGTGAGGTTCATGAATTAGATGCCAGCTTGTGCCAGCAGAATGGCCTTGAAAAAAACAACAAAATCAATGCCACCCATTAAAAAAAAAATTGTAGAACTTCAATAAGAGGTTGTTTTTTGTTTTTTTTTTAAAATTAACTGTTGGCTCCATGGTCTTCATCAACACAAACGAGATTGATAATTTACAAGGATAATCAGAGCAGTCATTTATAAATTTGCAACCAAGTTCAGGTCTATGGAAGACATCTCATTCAAACTACCACAACAATTAAGAGCTTTCATCTGATCTCTTTAGGAATCAGGTTTTGCAGAGAAAAGGCAGGTGACCATGCTTCCTCTTTTATTGGGGAAAGTTCATGGCAAGCCCAACATATATGGAAAAGCATCCATTAAATCCTAATTTGTTATGAAGTATTCTCTTATATTAATATGTAAGTATACATATTATATGTATTTATTAATGTGCCAGCATTTACTCAGCTGTGCTCAAGGGAAGAACTGATGCTAGACAACTATTCCTGCCTTGAGAGTGAACAGTAAGCACAAATGGGCAAGACCAGCCAATCAACTGCCCATCATCCTTTGTTCTGGATTCACATTGACACACAGCCTCTGATGATTAATCTTGCCTCTCTGGACAAGAAATGTACACAGGTCTATGTGGTGAAAAGTGTATGTACTGAGTTGGTGATGGAGAAGCATATCTCAAGGGGATTTATATCAGCCTTCAGATAAAACAGAATGGCTAGGTGAAATATCAAGGATGTTTAGGTGACATTCAAATCATGATGACAACAGGACATTGTTTTTACTCTTGCAGTGCTGGGTGTCCAACCTAGGGCCAGCTATCCAGCTTTGGATAGTACACTTTTAAAAACCAGAAACGTGAGTATGGTGGTACCCTCCTGCAATTCCAGTTAACACAGGAGGATTACTGGAGTCAATGTGTTTGAGCTACACTGGACTTCAAAGTGAGATTAACACACATGGAATTAAATTAATAACAATTCCCAGTCAATATCTTTTAGAGATAATCTCATATTAAACATTAGATTTGAAACTTCAGACTGGGGCTAAGACAGCTCAGTGGGTAATTGCATGTCATCAAGCCTGATGAACTGAATCCATCCCTGGAACCCACACTGTAGGGTGAGAACCTATCCTTACAAGTTGTCTTTTGGTGTCCACACACACCGTAATACATGCGTGCCCGACACACATACACAAAATACAACTAATGGCTGCTCTTGTGAAGTTCAGGGTTTGGTTCCCAGCACCCACACAGAGGCTCAGGGCAGTTTCCATCTCCAATTCGCCAGGATCCAACACCATATATTATGATCCAACACCATATATTATGTAGGCACGAACGTGGTGCACAGATACACGCAAAACAAACATAACTAGGTAATAAAAGAAAATAACTGAGGCCTCCCCGAGCTAAACAGTGATCTGCAGGCCATCTGCTCTGTCTCAAAAACAAAACAAAGGCAGCAAGCCTGTAACTTCAAAAGGAGGCAGAAAGATATTAAGAGTGCTTAAGACTAGCCTCAGCTACACAGTAAATCAGAAGCCAACCTGGACTAAACGAAACCCTGTCTCAAACGCACCAACCCTCCTCTCCCAAAAAGCCTAAGAAATTAAACGTCATTAAAACATTAACTAAACAGTTCGTATTTGTAGTTATGTGAAGCATTAAAGCATAACAAAACAAAACAAAAACCGTTATTCCGGAGAGCTACCACCCACTGCCAATCACATTAAGCATGAAAGTAAGAACTGTTAGGTGAAAAGTAGCATAAACGCACTCAAAAACTGTCCCTTAACAATGAAAAGGAGAATTCTACGCAGCCATTTGTTATAAAAGGTCAAGAGAAAGAGCCAGTTTGGGGTCTCGCACGCATAGTGAGGACAGAGTCACCAGGAGAAGAACTTTTCAGTCCAAACTCTGATAAGAAGAAGCTCGCTGTGGGTTCTCTTCGCTCTAGAAGCAAATCAGCACTACGAGATTGGCCGCGGCAAACTCCAGCAGCGCGGGGCCAGACTCAGAGGTCCTCGTGCTGGAAACAGCGTCTGCCTGAGTCCCCTATCCCCGCCAGGCCACTGACCGACTTGACAGCGGCTTCCTGCTCGTCCACCGCCAGCGCCCAGGAGTCGGTGGCCATGGTCCCCAAGAAGAGCGCGACCGGCAGAGAGGATCCACACCCCGCCAACACCAGGGTTGACTCCCAGGCCGCCCCAAGTGCCACTAAGGCGGAGCGGAAAAAGACGTGCGCGGAGTTGACGTCAGTTCCTGTCCCGAGCGGTCACCTCCCACCCGCGCTCCGGGTGGGTAAGCGTGCTCCGTACTTTGAGATCCTACTTTGGTAGGTGTAGTCTGATTGTGAGTTAATGGCCAAGAGATTACATTGCTGCATCTCTTCATTTCATACTAAAAAAGTTTCTCCCTCTTTTTTTGGCTTGTTACAAGGTTTCTTTCAGAGCCTTGAACTCTATTTCCGCCTTCAGTTCAAACGCGGAGGTTACAAGGGGTCCCGACGCCTTCTGCTGTCCTTTGCGGTCATAAACACATACATGCATACAAATAAAAATAACATGAGCCGAGATGTGGGGCACAAGCTTTTATTTCCAGCACTCGGGAGACAGAGGCAGATGAACTCCGAATTCTAGGCCACCTTGTTCTACAGAGAGAGTTCCAGGACAGTCAGGATACAGGGAAACCCCGTCTCGAAAAACTGAGTTACATCCTACGTGTGTAGATATGTTTTCTGAGACAAGAATCTCACGTAGACTAACCTTGAACTCTCTTTTTTCCTGCTTCTGCCTCCCAAATACTGGGATAAGAGAACTAGTTCATCCTGTTGCACTTTGGGGTTACATTTTAAATCATGACAGTTGTAAAGCTGTTTGAATGACTTTAACAGATACTTCACAAAAAAAAAAAAAAAAAAAAAAAAAAAAAAAAAAAAAAAAAAAAAAAAAAAAAAAAAAAAAAAAAAAAAAAAAAAAAAAAAAAAAAAAAAAAAAAAAGCACTCTGTAAGCAGTGTAAAATAAGAAATGCTAGTGAACACCTTAAATTCCAGTACCAGGAAAGTATGGGAAAGGAGATGGAGATATGAGACCTAGTCTCAGAACAGATTTGGAGTCTGGCTGCCCATTGTCCTTGTTGCCCTGCAGTTTCACTACCAAGCACAGATGCTTTATTAACAAGAACATGGTTCCTCAGTATGTCCACTGGGACACAAGTTTTAGAGCAGACATAGTATCTGGGCACAGTTAAGGAGTTCAAACTTTGGTTTCAAGTGAGTCTGCAAGACATTTAATAGGTTTTGTTTTGGTCTAGTTTATTTTTTTGGAAATAGGATTTCTTCGTGTTAACAGTCCTGGCTGTCCTGGAACTCACCCTGTAGACCAGGCTGTGTTCAAAACTCAGAGTTCCACCTGTCTCTGCCTCCTAAATGCGGCTCTACCTCTTGAGTGCTGGGACTAAAGGTATGCACCATCATCACCCCATTTTTTTTTTTTTTTTAAAGACAATGTCTCACTTTGCAACCTTGACTGTCCTAGAACTCTCAATGTAAACCAGGATGGCCTTGGACTCTGAGATCCAACTGCTTGCTTTTGCCTCCCAAGTGCTGGGATTATAGGCATGCACCACCACTCCTGCATTTAATGAGTTTTGTTTTTAACCATTTTCTTCACACCACCTACATCTACTATGGGATTGATTTCTGGCAGTTTAGGCTGAAGCCCCAAAGAAACAATAAATCCAGACAGCTATTGTTAGAAAGAGCTCTGAGCTATCTATACCTGCCTTCAGCCAGAACATTCACTCCCTGCCCACAGCTAGCCTGCATACTTCAAAAGGAGTGCACCAGCTGGAATCTACCCAGAATAACTCCTTTTTCCACACCTGAGGCCAAAGAGAAGGTACTCTCTGATAGTTCTTACCAAATAGCCTGCCCTGAGCTGAGTTCTGACTCAGGTGAACATGGCCACAGGACTTAACATCAACACTTGATTGTAGCCAGAAGGCCTAAAATAAGCAATAAATTAACATTTTTTTAAAAAACCTCATTCTATGCAGGGCAGATTATAATGTGCCCTTCAATCCCAGAACTTGGAAGGCAGAGGCAGGCAGATCTGTGAGTTCAAAGTCAGCCTGGTCTACAGAGCGAGTTTCCAAGTTCCAGGACAGCCAGAGCTACACAGAGAAATCCTGTCTCAAAAACCAAAACTAACAAAACACTCATTGTACACAATTTGAATTGTTTCTTAGCATCCTGTATATCATCTCCATTTCCAAGCTGAGGAAACCAAGAGAAGTTAATTCTGACATCACAAAGCCTAACCCACTGGAAAGTGTGACCACTGATTTCAGAGTAATTTGGTTCTACAGCACAAACCCAAAACTTGGGAGATGTGGTTAGTTTTCTTCTTACTAACCAATTCAACAAGCATGCATCTTAGAGCCTTGCCAGCATCTGATGGGCCAAAGACAAATGAATCAACCACTCACTGGAGGACAATGCCCCCTTCTGGGCACTTTTTACCTGCTCTTGGGCCTAGAACTGGCACTAAATCACTTGCTGGGATGGAAGTGTCAAGTTCCCTGATCTGTGAGGAATTTTATTTTCATCTTTTCATCACTAGCCCAGACTCACCATTGGCTTCTCTGCAATTTGCCCATGTTGGGCACAATAAATGATGTTAGGGAGGAGGCACATTTGTAAGTGAATCTTCTGCTCCTTTACACTCCAGATTCTTCTACATATAAGCAACAGGACAGGGAGGGGTGACAAAAATGCCATAGACTCAGAAAGTAAAGGAGAGAGAATAATAGGTGCTATTTGGTTCAAAAAAGTGAAGATTTCTTTACATTTTTATTATACATAGAATGCCAGGCACATTGGCACACACCTCTGATTCTAGCACTTGAGGGGTAGAGGCAGGTAGGTCTCTGTGGAGTTCCAGGCCAGCCTGATCTACAGAGTTCCCAAGACAATCAGGACTCTTACACAGAGAAATCCTGTCTTGAAAAAACAAAAACAACAACAAAAAGTTGGAGAGATGGCTCAGAGGTTAAGAGCACTGATTTCTCTTCCAGAGGTCCTGAGTTCAATTCCCAGCAACCACCCAAATGACAGCTCACAACTGTGTGTCACTCCAAAATCTGATACATCCATACAGACATATATGCACACAAAATACTAATACACATAAAAGAAAAATAATTTTTAAAAATTCATGGGATCACAGTTTGAATCATTTTTTCAAAAAATATTTTTTATTTTATGTGAATTGGTGTCTTGCCTGCATGTATAACTGTGTACGGGTGTCAGTTCCTGGAATTATAGACAGTATAGAGCTGCCATGTGGATGCTAGGAATTGAACTCAGGTCCTCCAGAACAATCAGTGCTCTTAACCTCTGAGCCATCTCTCCAGCCCCTCTAACAGGATTTGTAAGAGCAGGACTAACAGTTGTCTTCTCTACTTGTATTGTGCTTTCTGACTCTGCTGCCCTGGAGAGCTCCTATCTCTAGTTCCCTTTTCTTTCCCCACATTCACACCCACTAGAAACCTGGAGGTGAAAATTTCTACTCACCTTTGATAGTTTCTCTGATTTTTGTTTTTGCTTCAGGTTGAACTAAGAGATGTGAATGAAAATGAGAAATTAAGAAGGAAAATACACAAGCCCATCAGCTTTTGTGACACAGCTCAGTTTGTGACAAGACAGAATGGAACAAAGTATGGGTGGTGATGAAACATGTGCCTGGTGTGGAGAGCCCCTAGTCAACTTCATTTTGCACTTGAAACAAAGGTGAAAAGTGGTTTCTGTTTAAGATCCCTCTCACTCTGACCTCACAGTCCTCAACCCTCTGATCACCAAGATCACAGACTTGTGCTACCAAGTACAGGCTGTGTAACCCTGGTTGGCCTCGAACTCTTAGAAATCCATGTATGCCTGCCTACTGAAAACTAGGATTAAACCCATGCACTGCCACATCTGGCAAGCCACCATTTAGAGACTTATGACACTGCAATGAACAACTGATCCAAAGAACTTGGTATTGGCTCAGGGACAGGAAGCAGGATCCATGTTGAAATCCAGGTTTCTAGCTTGAACAATAGGCAACTGTGATGCCAGTTTGTGAGGTCAAGTTGGAGGAGGGGGCAGGGTTTGGGTTGGTGGTGTTTGTGGGGCTCCATGTTGTTCATGGTATTAGAACTAGAAAACGTCCCAGTACAAGCAGTTGTTTCTCCTACCCTAGAATTCAACAATCAGGTCTTGGGATAGAATTGGAGGATTTCCAGCAGATAGAGCCTGTGGCAAAGAGGAGGAAATGGCCAAGAACTTAAGCATGATGAGGTGAATGAAAGCATAAAGGAACCTGAGACATGGTCAGAAAAAGACCAAAATATGAGTGTGTGCCAATGGTAATCACTACAGTGGCTCTAGTTCCTGGAGGAAGTACTGTTGAACACTAAGAAATCAAATATGAATACAAAGTATGTTCCAGATTAGGCTTGCACAGACTATCAGTGTTCCCGGCAAAGGACACTTTTTCAAGAGAGCTGTGGGGAAAAGAACTACAGAGGGATTAATACTGGAGGTCGATGCATTAAATAAAAATAAACTCTTGTAAAACTTTGGCCATAAAGCACAAGTGCTGGAGGGTGCAGTGTGGTACACCTGTAATGTAAACACTTGAAAGTCAGAGTTTAAGACCAGCCTCATCTTGTCTCAATAAAATGGGGTCTGAAGAGATTGTTCAGTTGCTACAAGTGCCTACTGCTCTTGCAAAGGACCTGGGTTTAGGGATTAGATGCCCTCTGCTGGCCTCCACAGCACTGAACAAACATACATGCAGACAAAACACCCATACACATTTTTAAAAATGTATTTATTTAAAATAAAGAACAAATTTTAAAAACTAAAATTTGTGTGTGGGTATGCACCATAGCTAGCCCCACTAATCAGGGCTAAAGACAACTCCCCAAGGCAGGTCTTCTGCCTTTAGACGCTGGTTCTGGGATGAAGTGCCTTTACCCACTGAGCCATCTTACCAGCCATATCTTGATCATTTCTATGCATATTTAGCAGCTACTGCTGTCAGATAGCAAAATGAATAGAACACATACACAAAAAATGGCTCATTAAGGAAACATAACCTATGTGTCTTGTTTTCTTTTTTTGATTTTTTCAGACAAGGTTTCTCTGTGTGTAGTCGTGGTTATCTTGGAACTCACACTCTAGACCAGGCTGGCCTCAAACTCACAGAGATCCATCTGCCTCTGCCTCCTCAATGTGGAGGGCTTGTACCACCACAGCCTCAGTTATCCTTTCAAGTGCAAATAGGGGGTGGTTTGCCCTCAGGGACAATTATAACACCCTAAACTCAGGAGACTGTTGTTAAATTGAAGAATTAGACTGCTGAAAACACACTGATAAGGAGGTAGAGAATAGGAAATACTAAAAACAAAAGCCATCTTCTAGGGAAAGCTATCTCTTACACCTAGGCAAAAGCTAACCACAGTCCTAGGCTAAAAGGGCAGGAAAACCTCTCTCTCTCTCTCTCTCTCTCTCTCTCTCTCTCTCTCTCTCATTCATGTGCCTCTCTGTCCATGAACCACAGCTAAGGCAGATGGGTAAGTGAGTGTTCTGTCTGAATAGAAGACTTGTCAGGCATCACTATCAAGCTTTACAAAACCTTTTTTTAGTGAGGCATGATCTATGTAGCTAACAGTACCATTAGTTGAAGTGTTGAGATTACACATGTATGCCACCACATCCAGCTTGTCCTCAAAAACATCCTTGCCCTACCTTTTATTCCAATCCCCCATTTTGTAACTGAAACTACTACAGAGTAGCCTGGCTCCCTGTACTGTAAAGCCAGGGCAGTCTGGGGGCCTAGAAAAGCATGTGCTATCCTCAGTGTCTGCATCTTCACACTAGGTTTTCAGAGCTATTCTGGGGAAGCTCTGTCTCAGCTAATGGCTAACAATTCAGAGTGAGTACAAGTGCCTCCGTATTAGCTGGGTTAGTCTCATGCTCCAGGGTCCTTTATAGATAACACTGCAACAGTGGGACAAAAAATACAGAATATTTGTTCTCAGGCAAAGAGACACAGTCATGTAAAATTTCAAGGGGTTCTTAAGAACCCCTTGGTCCTAATGAGGACCAAGGAAAATTTGCAGATGGGTGAAAGAGGCTGTCAGTCCATTCCCCTCTCAACAACAGAAAGCCAATTTCATTACATTGGTGATTTAAGAATTTCTAAATGTACTGCTAGTGCTTCCATGTTGGCATCTCAGCCTCCAGACATGCTGGCTGCATCAGTTCTTCAGACTATCCAGCCTGGCTATTCTGTCACAGCAGGACAGTGAACTATGGCACAGTCAAAATCAAATCACGAGGTCTTAGTAGTTTAGTTCCTGCCTAAATTCCAGTACTCAGGACAGAGGCAGAATTGCTTTGATTTCCAGGCCAGCCTGTATTAAATAGTAAGCTCTCTCAAACACAACAAAAACATTTTATCTGTGAACCTTGACTTTCCTCTTGGCTAGGTTGAGCTCTCTGCCTTCCTTGCATATCCCTTTTAGCCTTGTCAACAAGAAGTAAAATGTACAAATATAGCTAAGGCTGGCCTATTTCTATGTAACCAAACTGGCTTTGAATTCAGCAATTCTCCTGCCTCAGCCTAAGTGCTGGGATTATAGACATACATCACTGTACTTAGTATTTTGTGTTCCAGTCTTTTGCTTTCTGAGTCAGGGCCTTGAATAGACCAAACTGGCCTCAAATTCTCTTTTTAGCTGAAGATGACCCTGTACTCCTGATCTTCTAATTACTCTCTAAAAGCTGGAATTACAAGCCATGTCCCACCATTCTAAGCTTTAGTTTTAATATTCCTGGGCTGGGATTCCCCTCATTTCCAACAAGGCTGTTTTCTCATATACAAACCCCATACCTTTATGAAACTTTCTCTAGCCTTTGGAAATCTTTATACTAGTCAGTCCTAGGCACTGACTCAATAATAAAGAGGAAAGATCTATCTCCAGCGGCATGCTTCCATCCAGCCTCTTATAGTTTAGGCAGGCCTTGAACTCCTGAATTTCCTGCTTTCATATCACAAATGTCCACATTACAGGCATAACCACCAGGCTCAGTATGTTTTTGTTATCTTTTTTTTTTTTTTTTTAAAGACATAGATCAGGATGACTTCAAATTCAAATCCCTCTTGCCTCAGGTTTGCTAATGCTGGGATTGACAGGTGTAGACCATCACTCTTGGTCTCAAAGCCCTATTTTGCTCTATTTATATCTTCTTTCTTTTCCTAAAATGAGGATGGATCTACAGACTGAATTACCAGCAGTGACCTTTTTCTAAGTAGTTAGCCTGAATCCTGTTTTGCTGCAGTGGGGTAGGTGTGTGTGTATTTGTGCCCCTTTGGCAAGTGAGTAGAATCCTGGGTCTACAAAGATTTCCTAGGTACTCACATTAGAACAGTATTAACTGAATTAGACTAACTAGGTAATAATTACCCAAGGCATAACATGTAACTTCACTTAATACCAACAACCACAAGATGCTACTCCCTTTTTTAAATTATTAATGTCTCAGTTAACATGAACACTTCATAATTAATATCAGTAAAGACTATGAGCCACCTTTAATCTCAACACTTGGGAGGCAGAGTTCGAAGCCAGCCTGGTCTTTTACACATCAAGTTCCAGAATAGCCAGGGCTACAGGGAAACCCTACCTCAAAAAAACAAATGAACAAAACAAAAACTATGTCTCAACAATTGATTAGATCTTAAGGTACAACATATAAATAATATTCAAAATAAAATATCCCAGTCTGGCATGATGGTGCACACCTGTAATTCTAGCACCCAGGAAACTAAGGCAGGAATGTGAGTTTGAAGCAAAAACCAAAAACTTAAAAAAAACCTGTTGTCTATGAATAATGAACACCACCTAAACTTCATTAGACAGAAACATTTCTTTCCCTGAGCTCCTTTCTCTCTTCTTTACCTGAGTTATACTGTTCCTGGGTTCAGTCTATCGCTTCACAGACACATAACTTTATTGAAATCAGTCAAAGAATCCATGGGCCCAAGGCTTGGAAAGCTCAATACATTCTTATTCCTGAAAGCTCCAGGCTGGCCCTAGGGTGGCAGGAATGAGTGTGGACTGTGAAGGAATATGGCATCAGTGACATCCCAGAGTCAACCATAATTGTGGTTCTCACCTTTTTAAAAGACGTGTAATCCTTTGGGAGTCCTCCCAAGAAATTACTTAAGCTCAAACTAATACAGACATCATGAAACCCAGCCAGTGAATTCTGAGTCCAAGACACTAGGTTAAGAATGGCTGAGCTAATACTTTTACCAGAAGCTAGTAGACAGTCTGCTGCACACCTTCCCCACCTCCCTCTTCAGACTTAGTAAGAGTCTACATACTTCCTCAATCATATCCTTGCTTTTAGTTATGTCAGGCTTGCATCACAGTATTTTGGAAGAAAAAATGCCCATTAAGAGCAAGTGCCTGAACTGGCATGGCAGTCTGGTGGTTTCTCTGTGAAATTAAGCAAACTGGTCCCTTTTCAGTGTTCCTGTATCTTAAGACCGGTGAAAAAATCCGTCTTAAGATACAGGAACACAGAAAACACCTCTTCCATGGCTGGAAATAACAGTTCAGTGTAAAGTGCTTACCTAGCATATGTTAGGCTCTGGGTATGAGTTCAAGCACAACACATACATGAAAAAAAAAATCCTAGAAAGAGGCATCACTCCATGTCCAAGTCAATGACCTGAAGAGGATGCTTCTGGCTTGTTTCATCTCTGCTGTCACTTTGTGGGCACTTGAGCCTAGCCAGGTGTGAGAAATTCTCCATTTCTATTGTTTGTTTCCTTTTACTTCTCTACTCACAGGTGCCAAGAAAAAAAAGGAGCAAATGCCTGGCAATTATTCTTGACTTGGACATATAAATGGCTGTGGTCCATCTTGTCCCTCACCACACTCCTCTGTATTCATTCCAGGTACTATGAACACAGATGATCAGGATCCTTTTACAATCAAGATGCCCAGTGTCTGTAATCATGAGAGAACTACCTCAGGAGACCTATGTGCAAAGCAAGAATTTGACAATTACTGACCATGTCTACAACTGCTTAAATTGAGGCTGCCCATCAGAAACTTGAAGCTACATTATTTACCGAGTATCCAGATCTGAGGTACCCTTTTATTTGGCTGGCACAAGTAACGGTTAATGTGATGCTAAAGATGTAAAGTATTCCACAACACAGGTTTTATAGCAAGCTAGAACTATCAATGATTCTCTGTGATGACATCTCTAAGGCCCTTGCAAAACTATGAGCCAGAAACCCACTAATAACCAAACTTATACTACACACAGATTTGGTACCTGCTGAAAAGAACAGGTCATGTTCCTGAGGCACAAACCTGAATAGAGAGGCTCCACAGGCATTTTGGTACAACATAGTAAATCTATTCCTGGAAAAGTTTAGCAGGGATCTGGTAACTAAGCTTAGCCACTGCACAACAAGTCCTAAGCAGCACTCACAGACCGACTCCTCATGCCATCCTCCTGACACCTGGGCTGTCTTGCATACCTATGCTTCTGGGAGACTGTTTCTGTGTGCTTTCCTTTCTCTTGTGTGGTCACTTCCAAAAGGCTGGCCTGCACTCTCTAAATCAAGAAACAGCTAAGGCTTGTAATGAAGAATCCTGGGCATATTATCTAGATTAGCATAATGATGAGAAAATACTGGCCAAAAAGAAAACAAAACAAAACGACGGAACTACTAAAAGGTAAATTTCTGTGTATTCATGCCTAATCTTCCAAAGTTATGTAAACAAATTTTCTACCATCCCCCATCATTTGCACAAATTTGTCAAGTCCAAACGTAATTCTGAATGAGGTAGGTAGTCTCTGCTCAGGCCTTGGTCTTGGAGGTGCCTGTCAAGGCCTATGCCATGAAAGCACTAGGATCCCAGGGAGGGACAGTGCTGAGGGTGGCGCCAGTTGCTGGTGGAGCTTCTTCTCAGTTGGCTATTTTCTCGATCTCATCCAGATCATCTGTATCCAATCTCTCTATCTTCTTATCTGAGGAAAACAAAGATCAGAAGGCCACTGTAGACTACCTTGGAAATGTAAGAGAAGTCACCTAGACCAGCACGGCAGTCTGGGGAGGCACCTAACTGTGGGACAGTGATACTTCCTCTAGGCACAAGGCAGGCTTCCTGAGCCTGAGCAGCTGGCAACAGGACCCTGTCACTGATACTCCAGTCCCTGAGCCCTGAATGTCAAGGTGCTCTTCCTGACAACATCTAGGTGGAGAAAGCATGTGCAGGGACAGAGCCTGCCTCAGG
>PVIH01019542.1:0-35052 GCA_004025045.1 Sigmodon hispidus | reverse complement strand
TAGCAAGAACCTGGAAACAACCTAGATGTCCCTCAACTGAAGAATGGATTAACAAACTGTGGTACATCTACACAATGGAATACTACTCAGCAGTAAGGAAAAATGATATTCTAAAATTCACAGGCAAATGGATGGATTTGGAGAATATCCTCCTGAGCGAAGTCTCACAAACTCAGAGAGATAAGCAGGGGATGTACTCCAAGGGAGTCTTATTTGGCCTACAAACCACACTGGATGGCAGACTCCATTCCCAGTAGTAAACGGCCAGTACTAAGTGAACTCAAAGGTATTCTCAGAGATTTTTGTATCTCGGTGCTTTGTTTGGGCGTTTTGTTTTGGTTTTTGTTTTTAGCCTAACGAGTCTTTTGCTTGTATAGTGTGAGTTTTTTTGACTCAGTATTTTTATGAGTTTGGTGAGTGTGTGTGTGTGTGTGTGTGTGTGTGTGTGTGCGTGTGTGTGTGTGTGTTGTGAGTGCCTGTACATGTGTTTCTCTAGGTTTTGTATTGTTGTTTGCTTGTTAGGTAATTTTGTTTTATTCTTATTTTTATTTGTTTTTGTTTATTGGTTTTCTTAAAAGAAAAAAATTGTGAAGCTGAATGAGTCAGGGGGATCTGGGAGGAGGTGAGGAAAGAAACTTTGATCAGGATATATTGTGTGGAAAAATATTTTCAACAAAATATAGTTCTGAGAGAGATCATTTATACGTCTAGATCAGTGGTTCTCAACCTGTGATCCCAAGCCTTTGGGAGTGGCATACCAAATATCTTGTATATCAAATGTTTACAAACAATATCAAAAGTATAGTTATGAACTAGTAACAAAATAATTTTATGATCTAGAGTCACCACTACATGAGGAACTGTATTAAACTGCAGCATTAAGGAAAGCTTAGAACCACAGATCTAGATGTACAATGATACACCATGATAGCCCCTCACAATTGTATATCAATCAGCTCCCTCATCATGCATGGTTCAGCCTAGTTCCCTTTACATATACTAATTAATTTATTTCAGATAATATTGAAAGTCAGTGGTTTCTTACCATTTTATTTTGAATTGTACATTTATTTATTCTATTATATAGATGTTTTGCCAATGTGCATATATGTATACCACATGTATGCATGGTGCCTATGGAGGTCAAAAGAAGACATCAGCTCCCCTGACAGTGAAGTAAAAGATAATTATATGCCACCATGTGTGTGTTGAAAATACAACCTAGATCATCTGCAAGGGTAATGACTCCTCTTAAACACTGTGTTGTCTCTCCAGCCCCTCCACTTTTATTTGAGTAATAATCATTAGATTGATTTCAGGACTATTATTAGCAATGCATGCTAAGTTTTTCTATCTAAGAACTTCCTATGAATCCTTGTCTCCTGTCATCAAATCTCTGTACATGTGATTTTGGTTTTCTAATGTTTCTCAACTCACTGTAGCAAGATTTTCTTTAGTACTTAAACACGTTTGCATTCCTGCAGTGAATTTTGCATTTCAAATAATATTTAGGCTAAGGCTATATAGATCATTGCTAGAGTACTTCCTAGCATGCAAAAAGGACCTAGGTTTAATCTCAAGTTTAAGGACAAATGAAAGAAAGAAATAGAGGGAGGGAGGGAAGGAGGGGGGGAAGGAGGGAGGGAGGGAGGGAGGGAGGGGGAGGGAGGGAGGGAGGGAAGAGAGAAGATGTTGGGTCAGTAAGTCTTTCATAGTGTCCCATTTTCAGAAGCAGATCTTTAAATAATAAAAAGGTTTAGAAGGACTTATGATGAGAACAGGAAATAGAGACTGATTCGGTAGTTTTAGGGCAGGGTCTCTGACTCGGAAAAGTTCTAATTCTTGTCTTTTGCCCAAAGCTGAAAGTGTCCTTGGTCTGTTCTAGCCAGAGGCTAGAAATGCCATAAGAAAGTTCTCATTCTTAGCCTACTTTCTCTTTATTTTTCTTACCCTAAATGAATACTTCTCTCGTGGAAGCTATATGTGAGAATGTGACCAAAACCAAAAGGGGGTCTTTGGATAGTTTATGGGTGAGTAGACTGAACTGGCTGCCATCTCATGGCTTATTAACATTTTTGCCTTGGGTCCTATAATGGAAAACCCCAGTAGAGCAGCAGCTCAAGGCACCCCACTCTCAGGAACCCTTTCCTGACATCCATAAGCTCTGTCACACTTCCCATAAACCCCTGAGTATGAACATATTACATCTCATTTCTAAACTCATCTTCCAGTTGTCTGAATTGAATTCTTCAAATTTGCAAGATGGGAACCTGAAGACCATAGGCTGAGTAAAAGTTTTGTGTGTCCAGAAATGGTGGACACCCCATCTTCTAAGCTAAATCCCTTCTAAAGTGATAGAAAAATCTTCATCAAATCAGTGGTCCCCAAGTTTTCTACACCACTTGGACATTGTCAACTAATATTGGAATCTGTCTTAAGCACTAGTTTCTCCTATGATTGTTGCTTTGTTTGGGTTTTCTTCTTTATATCAGTCAATTCAGGAATTACAGTTTCTCAGTATTTTACCTACTCTTCAAATGTTTAATTAGTGTTCTGTTACACTTTAGTACGGTACATATGGCATTTCTGTCACAAACTGCTATACTGTAGTTCTTTTCAGTAGGTACTCAATTTTTTTATACTGCTCAGATGAATAAATTGACATATGAATTAATACCTCCCTTGTCTACTACTATACTGAGAGCAAATAGCCTCACTGCCCATAGGGAAGCCTGTGTGTTCCCAGGCTATATGCTACATATGTCTACCCATCTTTCTGTCTCTTTAAGTTGCAAATTGGACACACTTTAGAAGTCCCTTCCCAAGGTCCTTTGAGGCTCTGCCACAACAATTTGATCTTCTCTCCAGAACTGAAATCTTATTTTTTTTTACTATCTCCATAAGAATTCCTAAGAACTGAAATTTTTCATTATAAATTTAAATCATTGCAAAAAAGTTTACTTTTCTGTTTATTATAAATACATCACTTTATAAATAAAACTGTCAAGTCAATTTAAAATATATCTGCTTCAATATGAATACCATGGAAATTTGGAACCATATTCCATTTAAAATAAAATTTCCTTCAGAAATAATTTTTTTATTTATCATTCACTTGCTCCCACAAAACCTTACACAAAATTAAAAATATTTTAGAATATATTTAATCATTTTTATCTCTTAATGTATTTATATAAAAAACTATATAAATAAATTTAACATTTAAGTTCCTTTGACTCTGTTCCTAGCATTACTTTTCCTCAGAATTAAATCATTAGTGTGATTGTTTAGTTGTACTTCATTGATTTAATGAATAAATTAACTAATATTGGCTGGAGAATAGCTGAGTGACAACATGCTTATCTACTACGTGCATGGTTCTGGGTTCAAGCACACAAATAAAAATACAACTTAGGCAGTTGTCAGTCTTGAAAGCATAAACTTTAATTGACAATGCAATTCTTAATGAAAGAGGAAGGCAATAAAGCTTTTTCTGATCTCTCAATAAGTCTTTATTATTAATTCATATATACATTGATAGTTATTATTATTCTTGAGACAATGTTCATGAGCCATCTCATCCCTATTTTCATTTTCATAGTTATAAGTACTAAGAACACTTGCCCACATAAATTAATAACTGAATCCCAGAGGAAGCTTAGACACAGTAATGTTGTTCAATTCTTTGAACTCATTGTTAGGTATATAACAAAAATTACTTAGCAGTATTCCTTCAAATATTATTTTTAATGATTAATCAGTGGAAATTCTATTAGATTCTCTAAGTTTTATTTAATTCAATGAACAGTAAATCCCACAATCTGCAAGAGGATTTGTTATCTTGTCACTAGGCATTTGCTTCCTCTATACAAACATCAATATTTCCAGCTGTCTTTTGTCTGGTACCCTGTTGGTTACACAGAGGCACAATATTCGATTGTAATATTTCAGAAGACTTGAGGAGAACCATATCTCTGTTTCTTTTATTTATAGTATTTTTGATTATGAGGGCAGGCTATATGCTTGTGCTTGTGTGTCCACAGAGGCCATAGGTGTTAGGTCACCTGCAACTGGTGTTACAGGTCACCAGATGTGGGTACTGGGAAATTAACTCAGGTTCTTTGTAAGAGTAGTGAGTGTTCCAACACTGAGCCAGCCATTTCCCTAGCCTACATGTCTTCATTTGTAAGGGAGACAAAGGTTATGTAAAAATGCAGGTCAGAGACACATGATTTCTTACTGTATGCCTTTTAAACAGGCCATTTTAGGAAGAATATAGATGATGAGAATTATAGAATTCGAGTCCCTTACATAATCTATAAGCCCCAATAACAGCAAATGTGATGCTCTATCTTGACTTTCAACTTGACAATGTAGATTCAATGGAGAGCAGCCTCGGAGCATGTCCATGATGGATTTTATAGATTAAGTTATTTAGGGAGGAAAAGACTCAACCTAAATGTGGTTTGCACCATTTTCTGGGACAGGGTTCGAGACTAAATAAAAATGAGAAATTGAGTTAAACCTAAGTATTCATTACTCTTTGCTTCCAACTGTGGACACAGTAAGGTCAGTTGCTTCCTGCTCCTGACACCATGCCTTTCCCAACATGACAAACTGCATCTTCAAACTGTGGTGCAAAGAAAACCCTTCAATTCTTGACTGTCTTTTGTTAGCCATTTTGTCACAGCAATAAGAAAAACAACTAACAACACATTCTTGATGATGTAACCTCAGATGGAAGCCTATGATTTCTCCAATCACTCTATGTCTTGACAACTTTAATTCTCAAATTTCATGAGGAAAAAAATAAAAACATAACTAATCTAGCTAGGATGAGCTTCTTAGACTGTGCTCAAAGAATCATGATGGTTATGAGAATAGGATCATAAGCTATCCACAGAGCCCCAAGTACCAACCTCTGCACATTTGAAGGTTAGTCTTTCAAAACCATAGAATTATGAGCTGAGCCATCCATACAAAACTGTCCTACAACACATGTTAATGTGTTTTTCTTCTTCAAACCTGCCAATTTTAATTTCTTATTTATATTTAATTTCTGTTTACTGTTGACTTCATTTTCACTTAATGACTTGGCCTCACTTTGTGATAACTTTTCCTGCAGTTGACATTGAATTTCATCCCAACACCTTAAGTAGAATCATCCAATGCTGTGGATTTTCTCAGTACCACTCTATCTATAGTCTCTAGGTTTGGGTACAAAGGAATCTTTTTATTTATTTGAGATAGGGTCTTATTAGATACAGTAGGCTGATCTGGAACTCACTATGTAGCTTAGGTTGGCCTTAATCTCTCTACCATCTTACCTCTGACTTTATATAGAGTTTATATAGTAAATTTAATGTCACTAATTCTACATAGTCTTGATTGATTGTCCAAGTCATTGTAGGAAAGTATGTCTACAGCTTTCATTGGAGAGATGTATTCTTTACTGAGTCTCTCATCTCGACAGATCATGTTCGTGATTAGGTTAAATCACAGTCAGGTCCCACTGTGCTCTAAGGCAGAAGTCAAATTTCATCAAATTAGGATAACTTCTGAATACTTTGTGTCCTAAGCTTCTTTCCTTGATTGGGTCCTAAGACCTGCCCTTCCTCCTATGCTGTGACCTTTCCTCACTGCTGCTCACACAGTCTGCTGTGTTTCCCTGAATTAGGACGGGCTTGCCCTGTGCAAATGAGTTTGCAGTTACCATTTACTTTGCCTAGAATGCTTTCCCCAGAAACTCACTTAGCCTTTTCAATCATTCCACTCAGGTCCCTGCTCTATTGTGACCTCTTAGGGTCAGCTCCATCTCTCCCCTTCCTTCATTAATTTGAATTTAGAAGGAAGAAGACAGAAAAATGATTGAAGAGAGAGTACAGAACATTTGTCTTTTCAGAGAACTTCTGTAAAAGTATGCCTTTGCTCAGAGTCAGGGACTCTTCTTTTTAATAAATTTTTTATACAATATATTCTAACCACAGTTTTCCTTCCCTCAAATCCTCCCTACATCTCTACCCTTCAGATTCCACATCTTCTCTCTCTTTAGAAAACAGACAAATCAAAAACAAACCATGAAAAACAGATATACATACACCATAAAAATACAAAATCAGAAACTATTTATATAAGCACAAGACCAGTAACATAAAAAAAGAAAGAAAGAAATCTCCAATTGTACTTGGAGTGCTCCCTAAGTGTGGTTTCTATACCCAGTGAGATTTTATTGGAGCAAAATAATTTTTGCTTGAGAGTGGCTGTCTATCAAAAATAGTTACCTGTTTAGTCTGGGAGCTTCTCTAGCTTGGAGCCTTGCAGGCCCTGAGCATTGTAACACAGTCTCTGGGAGTTCTTCTGTGTATCATTTCAGTTGTGTCTGAAAGATACAATTTCCTTGGTATCATCCATCCCCTTTGGTTCTTATATTCATTTTGCCTCCTTTTAGATAGTGATCCCTGAGCCCTGAACCCTGAAGGAAGGTGTTTGATGGAGATATCCCATTTTGGACTGAGCATTTCTGAGCCTTTCTCTCTCTGTACCTTATCCATATGTGGGTCTCTGCATTGTTCCCATTCATTGCAAGAAGAAGCTTTTCTGATAATAGCTGAGTGAATCACTGATGGCTAACTATAGAAGAATGTCTCTTTAGCAGAACAATAGGATTTGGTTTCCCCCTGAGTCTATGGACTATCTACTCTCAAGTTGTTGGCCATGCAAGCAGAGTCAAACATGGGTTTCATCTCTAGGAGTGTGCCTTAAATCTGATCTGATAGTATTTAACTACTCTCATGATTATAGTCAGCATACCATGAAAACCAGTGATCATTGTAGAGCAAAGAATTTTTGCTATGTTAGTGTTTATCTTTCTTTTCCAGTAGAATGCAGAGTAACTTTTGGTACCATGAACACTAATCAGTAGGGGGTGAAGTCTCTAGTTAGGCACAATTCAATTTCTCTGTGTTCAATATTAGGATCTCCCAAGCATGGACCACTGAGCTGGCCCCCACAGATAGTGCATACTAGACCAGCCAGCCTCCACAGCTGCTCGAGGATAAAGTCTAGGATGTGTCCAAGCCTGCCCTAAAATGAAAGTTAGCTCTGATCAGCTCCTGGCTAGCCCTGGCCAATTAGAGAGTACTAAAATGATTGCCACTTGCTTAAGCCAATCATATCTAAAATTACCTAACTGCTCTAGGACAGTTCCTTAGGTGTGATTAAAAGGAGCCCACGTGTCTCTCTTGGGATTTTCACCATTTTGACTTTGTGTAGGATGGAAAACTCAGCATGCTGGAATAAAAACACTGTTGCTGATTGTATACATGAATAGTGATATTTTGTGGGACTTCTCCAGGACCCTAACATAAGGACTTTAGGTAGATTTATGTGGAGTAATTGTATATATGTTTAAAATCATATTAAGGGTGGGTAAAACAAGGAACATATTGCTAAAAATTTTTTATAATTTTTTACCTGTGAGACAGCATTTATTATAAGCAAAAAACATACTTGTCTCAGGAAAGCAGGGGAAGTTTGTTGAACAATGGAAAATATGAGCACATGGGAAGAGCAGAAGCCTGTGTGTGATTTTAAATTCCCAGAGAGGCATTTACCTTTATCGTTCTGTGTACTCAAGTCCCAAGAATGAAGCTTCAGGCTTTCCTGAAAATTGTAATTTAAATGATTTTGGGAAGGTAGAATGTTGGAAGTCCAAATGCTAGTTACAAATCATCTCCAGCTCCCTCTAGTGTCCTTAAATCACCATTTATTGTTCATCTTTGTATGACACCAAACATCCCATGACTAGTATATAAATCTTGTGGAATGTATAAACAGACCCCTAGATGCCACCAACTGATCAACTAAGACTGTCACTAGATATCATATGATACCTATTAAAGAAGTTTCCCTTTGTTGAGACCTCCCTATTTGATGTGCCCACCAATGTATCTGAGAGCACAAATTTATAACTTTGCTTGTTCTGTTACCATATAACTCCATGGAACTGTTACCTTTTAAAACATAGTATTTAATGCAGCCTGCATCTGTGTTTCTAGATCATGATCACTCATATTTGGCTTCAGAATATGGGTTTTTTTTTTCTTTTGAAGTGAGGGCTGTGGTTTTCATCAACATAGGAAAGAGCAAATCAACAAAAATTTTCAGCAAAGGGACAGTAATAAACACATGAGTGGTTAAGGATAATTAAAGGGGCTGAAGTGATGTCAGTTATTAAGGGTATGGTTGCTCTTCCAGAGGAATAACACACACATGGCAGTTCACAACTGTCTATAACTCTAGTTCCAGAAATTCAGATGCTGCCTCCTGGCTTCTGCCAGCAGGCACACATGTAGTACAAAGGCGTACAGGAAGGCAAGATACTCATAATGATAAGTCTACATCAGATCAATGACCTTGATAGAGTTCAAGCTTAAAGACAAAAGGCTAAGAAGAAAGTGTTAACATTGTATTTTAAAATGATTCTGTTCTGCATAAGAGGCTGTGGCTTTGACTTTGTATGACAGGACACGGTAATGAATACAAGAAGTCTTCTGAGGGATGAGTCACAATTTAGAAATTCAGAATTTAGAAATTACCAGTGTATGACAAATTGGGGTACTTAAATTGGCTGTGGTTTGAATGTTGTACATACTCCATTGGTCCATATAGTAAATGCCTGGTCCTCAGGGTGGTCTCATTAGGAGGTATTGGAAGCTTTGGGAAGTGAGAAAAAGGTCCATAGGACCCTTGTGTCTGTGAAGGGACTTATGGCACCTTGACCCCTTATTCTTTTGTCTCCCAGTTTATGAGAGAAGCATTTCTGCTGCCATCCCTTCCCACCACTGTCACTTGGCCCATCAACCAGATAGATGCCCAATATAATGGGTCCATTCAAATATGTGCTTGGACTTCCAAAATACTGAGCCTAAGTAAATCTGTTTTCTTTATAAGTTAGTGTTCAGCTATTTTGCTGCAACATCGAAAATTTGAACACTCAATCTCAAACTAAATTTAATCACAAATAACAATTATATACATGCACAAAAATATACTCATCTATGTATATGTTATAGTATATAATATAAACTGTAATACAATGGCTTATATAATAAATAAAATGCAAAAAATATTAAAAACATATAAAAAGGCCAGGTGGTGATGGCACATGCCTTTAATCCCAGCACTCAGCAGAGGCAGAGTGAGAGGTAGGTAGATTTTTGTGAGTTTGAGGCATGCTGGGTCTACAGAGCTAGTTACAGGACATACACATAGAATATCCCTGTATCAAAAAAAAAACCTTAAAAAATAGCTAGAGAGAGAGAGAAAGAGAGAGATGGATGAATGGATAGATATGTATGTATTATAAAATCTTATTTCACTCTTGAAATACTTTATTTTAATAATCATTATATTTTACTGAAATAAATCTTATACTTTACAAATGGCTTTACAACCAAAAATACTTATTTAGATTATAATTCAACAACCTTATAGTAGAGATAATAAAATTATTGTAATTTGGATACTGTGACCAAATAAAGCAAAGGACAACACAATCATCACCTGGATCTTGTTTTTCTCCTTTGATTGAATTTTTTTATACAAAAGATTCTGATAATGAATTTTTCCTTCTTCTCCCCCTCAAAGGGCCCTTAATTTTAGCTGCAATTGCTGTCCCTTCTCTCATCCCCCCTTTTCTTTTTCCCAGCCTGTTTGATCCTTCTGTTCCAGTCCTCCTTCTCATATTGCTGCCTTAAAGAGCCATCCTTCAAGGCAGTGCAGGGATTGAGAGGAATCCACAGAATTGGTGTAAATCAGAACTTTTCTACTTAAAGGGTTTTAGGGAATCATGATGTTCACACATTCTCTTGGTGGTTCCTGTATTTGTTTTATCATGTTGTTCTCAACATGCTGTTCCTTTTCATGCTGTTCTCCTTATTGCTCTCATCTCTCAAGTCTTTTTACAGCTTATATATCCCAACAAATTCTTCAGGCAATACATGAATCATAAAATGTCACATTCCATAGGTAAAAACATGATTAGAAACAGTCATCTCAACAACTCACATGCAATATATCTAAGTAGCCTGTTATGAGCAAGCAAGGAGCATATTTTCTCAGCCAACCCTTTTATTGACTGGCTGCAAGTTGTAGTTACAAAGAAAGAATCAGTTACTTTATTATCTATCTTGAGAGGTAATCTTATAAGAAATTTTACAGGAATTATAAACCTAAACTACTGGGGCTGGAGAGATGGCTCAGCGGTTAGGAGCACCGTCTGCTCTTCCAGAGGACCCGGGTTCGATTCCCAGCACCCACATGGCAGCTCACAACTGTCTGTAGTTCCAGTTCCAGGCAAACACCAAGGCAAATAATTAAATAAACAAATAAAAAAAGAAGTCTTTAAAAAAAAAAATAAATAAATAAATAAATAAACCTAAACTACTAAAGATCCCAAGGAAATGGGAAAATATTATATTTACAACCTATCTGAGTGTGTAGTTCCTTTGATATTTTTGCCCCTGTATTCTTTCAAGCAGGCAAATTAAGCTAACTCACAACTATGTGAACATTTTTAACTAACACTCCTCACATTTGAATTACAAAGTCTGAATTTTCTTTAGAGCTCAGTGATGCCTGACAGAGTTGCCTGGTGAGTGCTGGATTTAAGACAAAAAGACATTAAGGTATCATAGGTTCTCTAGTTTAGGCTCAGGTACTATATATTTTTTAGTATCAGCTCATCCAGCACTTCCAAAAAGCTTTAAATCTCAAAATATACTTTCTGCCCTGTGTGTGACTCTTGACTATCAAAAGAAAACTTGTAGTCTTTATTTGGGGGCTACAAATTCAAATTATTTTCTGTATCCCTGACTAGTCAGAGTTTATTTTCAGAAATTGAGGTCAGGAATGGGTGCAAGGAAATAGTCATTCATCAGCTAGCAATAGTTGGGCTGTTTTGTACTTATGATCTAGCAGACAGGTTAACTATGTCCTTGTGAACTATTTTTTTTTCTGTGATTGTTTGAAAAATAAACAAAAACAAAAAAAACAAACAAAAAAAAACATTATCCAGGCATCTGATATCTGGTTAATCTAAAGCTGTTTTGAAGTTTTGTATCAGTTGGTGGTGCTCAAAAAAAAAATTAGAGAAATTTGAGCCAATCTGGCTCCCAATTAATAATTAATATAAGCTATGATCTGAAGCAGCTCCTTAAGATAAACTCATGGGCCCTGACTATGTAGCATTTTTTGTATTTATTTTTATTTATCAAAATTCTTATAGGCTATCATTATTATTGCAAATTTAGACAGTACAGAATAAGGAGGAATCATCTTTCTGAAAATCCACAGATAAAAATGCCCAGTAGATCAGGATATTGTCCTAAGATAAACATACTACAATATATGCAATGGGGGTCTCCCCACATCTAAAATACCATGTCAGATACCAGTGAGGTATGACAGAAGCAAAAGATATTCAAGAGTCTATACCTTTATGGTCTTGCTTAATGATGTATATACCCATTAGAGAGTTTTTTTTTTATGGTAGGCTGACACCCTGAACCCCAATTGCTACCTGCTCTTTCTCTACATGACATGACTACTGGCTACCAGCACTCCCATCCATTTATAACTATTTATTCTATTTTCCTACTATTTATCCCTCTCCAACTGGTCCTCTCCAACTGGTCCCTTACTTTATATATAACCTCTGAGGTTTTACAAATTGCAGGTTGATTATCATTGACTTGATTGCTAACATCCACATATAAATGAATACATGCCATTTGTCTATGTGGATCTATGATGTGGAAGTTCTTTTTGTCTGGGCCTATGGGCATCTTTGAAGTAGGTGGGGAAATCAGAGCATAAACAAGGAAAGGAGGGCTGAGTCAAAAGAGATACCAGCCAGCTCCCCAAGAATCAGCATGCAAAGTAACACAGGTTAGCCAAGGGCCACATGACAAAACAGATTAATGGAAATGGGTTGAATTAAGATGCAGGAGCTAGCTAGCAATATGCCTAAGTTATAGGCCAGTCAGCATGAAATTAATATAAGCCTTTACCAGATTATTTGGGGCTAAGAGAGGATCCAAACCTCTGAATCTCTGGCTGTACAGGCCAGGACTGCAGGTTTGTGGGTCTGAACCAACAGCCAGAAACCTTATTTTACAGGTCTGGGTTATCTCACTAATAATGACTTTTTCTAGTTTCATCCACTTACCTATGAATTTCATTTTTTTAAGTTAAATAATGTTTTATTGTGTAAACATACTATAGTTTCTTTATTTATTCATCTGTTGAAAGACATCTGAGTTGTTTCCAATTTCTGTCTATCACCAATAAACATCGTTGAGCAAGTGCCACTATAGAATAGCAGTCCTCAACCTGTGGATAGTGACCAATTTGGGGGTCAAACAATGCTTTTCAATAGTCATATGTCATATATCCTGTATATAAGAAACTTATCATTTATAACAGTAGTAAAACTACAGTTATAAGCTAGTAATAATAATAATTTTCTGTTTTGAGGTCATGACCACATGAATAATTTTATTAAAAGGTCACATTAGAAAGGTTGAAAACCATTGCTTGTATAGCATGAAATGTCCTTTGGGTGTATGTCTAAATGAAGTATAACTAGCTAGATCTTGAGGTAGACCAATTCCTATCCTAACTGATTTTCATAGTGACTTTAAAAGTTTTCACTTCTACTAGCAATGGCTGAGTGTTCCTCTTACTGCACATCCTCACTGGCATTAACTGACATTTGTTTTATTGATTGTGGTCATTTCAATGGGTGTAAAGCAAAATCTCAAAGTAGTTTTGATTTACATTTCCCTAATGACTAAGGATGTTGAACAATTCTTTAAATACTTCTCAGCCATTGAAGTTTTTTTTTTCAAGAATTCCCTTCTTTAGATTTGTACCTCATTTTTAATTGAGATATTTGTCTCTTGATGTCCAGGTTTTAATCCTTTATATGTTTTAGATATTAGCCTTCTATCAGATATGTAAACAGTGAAAACCTTTTTATACAGTACTACATTGTCCAAATGTTGATGGCCTTTGTTATACAGAAACTTTATAGTTTCATGAAGTCCCATTTACTAATTATAGATCTTATGCTAACAAGAATCTATACCTTGAAGTTTTAGGTTCTACATTCTGATTTTATAAGTAAGGAAATCTCTAAGCACATGTTATTGTCTAGCAATATGTATTTTTGCCTCCTTGAGTTAAAATTCCACAAGTAAAATGGTATGAACAACATTTACAAATGCAGAAATAGCAAGTTTCAGAAATAAAACTTGCAGCAAGTCATCCAGCCTGTAGGTGGCAGTGAAAATATCAGCGGTTGATCTTCCAGATGAAAAAGCTTGTCATTTATTGGGAGACCCAAACTGTGCCAGCAAAACAAATGTGAAAATGTTTCCAAAAATGATGACACCAGGGACTCAGAGAAGATATTAGCATTTGAAGTTTTTGCACCAGGCAAGAAAAGCCATTTTCAAAAGGAATATGTCCTATTAGCTGATGAGAGTAGATTTTTCCCCAACCTTGCAGATTCCACCAAAAACCCTACTGAAGCTAGTAATAGAGTAAATTTGAAGCTATGAAATTAACAAATAAAAATAATCCCACATTTCTTTATAACAATATACTATGCAAAAAAGCAAGAGAACAATTCAATGTATAATACTTATTTTAAAAAGTGATTATTACCGAATTTAATTAAGTGAAAAACCCTATACACTAAAAATGGTTACAATTAGATTAAAAATTAAATGAGGCACAAGTAAATGGGAAGATTCCATGTTTATGGATTAAAAACATTAATGTACAAAACTATATAATGTTTGAGTGCTTGTTTTAAAAAGCAGTCTTGCTTTCTTGACTAGGCTAGTCTTGAACTCTTGGTCTTTTTGCCTCAACCCCTTTAGTGCTGGAGTTACAAACACATTCAATCACATGCAGCTGTAGAGTTTATTTTTTAGTGAATGAATTGACAAGTAATGTTGAGAGCCACCAAGAGATGATGAGCCACATTAGTACCTTAGGAGCCCTGTACACTGTAAAATCAAAATTAACTTTTAAAATTTGAATGAACATAGGTAGCTGGTAACAAATTGTTTTTAGTGTTTTTATGTCAAGACCACCTCGACCAGCAAGGAAGATGCAACACCGAGCTCTTCTTTCAGCAGTTTATTCAGGAACCTTGAACAGTCTTCTGAGGACTTCTGACTGATGACCCTGGGGAAACCTGCTGGCAGCCTAAATAGCCTCTGGGCAGTCAACCCTAGTGTGCCACGTGGGCACTACTGATAGGCCCAGGTACACGGAAGCAAGCCAGATCCTTAGCCTTAGCCAAATATGGAGTTATTTATCACTGAGAGCACTCACCATCAGGAAGGTGGAGGGCAGAAGCCAGCGCCATCTTTAAGATGCGGCTTCACGCAGCTCTTTACAGTTCCCCCTTTTTTATATTATAGCAACAGGCAAGAGTAGAGGCCTGATTTCTGTAGAATGGACCAGGGTCATTGTATTGATCCTCACTCAGGTGTCGTCCACCCGATGAGTACCAGACCCATCCGATACCCTTTTTCACAGAGGTGGGACGCAAGGTATCAACCCACATGCAGTCACGCATGCTCTTTTTGGGGCCCAAGTCTCGGTGGGCCCCAAGTGCAGTGCTCGAGCCACACATCCTGTGCCTAGAAAAATTAATCCTTTAAGGTAGCCAGCCAAGCATGAGGGGACTGTCCTGCTTCAATGGCTGTAAAGGCTTGAATAATCATGGCTGCATTGCGATGCTGGAAAGCCTTAATCCGGCAATTGCACCACAGATACACCAAAGAGACCAACACCAGGAGGCCCGTCAAGGCTCCTAGGCCCACCCACTCCTTAAGATGGTTCATGGCATCAGAGATCCACGAGGACAATCCTTCTGCCAGTCCAGCATCCACCTGGGTCGAGTTCACCGTGATGATAGCTACCCTCAGCTGCACCATCAGGTTGTCAAATTCTCCCATCCAATTACCTAAAAGATAACTGGACAATGGCTTAGACAAATTTGCGGCATGGGTAAAATTGCCATATTGTATACTAGTCACACACAGCCCAGCATATTTCCACTGACAGACAAGTTGGGCAATCTGCCAGAGGGTGTCATTTTGTTCTTGAACCAGGTCAATCCTTTGGTTGACCACCATCAAGCCTCCTTTTATCTGAGATTAATGCCCTTTTGTACATCCAGGGCTTGTGCTACATTGGCAGAAAGATTATTTAAAGTCTGAGCATTATGCACAGTATAACTCATAGCAACGGCCACAGTAGTAGCCCCGACTGCCACCAGGGAAACAGCCATAACAATGACGGCTATAATGCCAAAGTCTCTTTTATGCCTAAATTGAGTCATGGCATCAGGAGCATAGCTAAATTGAGTAGCATTCCAACATTGGGCATGGAAGCATGTATCATTAGAACAATAGGTAGGCTCCCTATTGCTTACAATGAACAAAAAGGGAGATACACACAAACAGGAGTAGTTCTAAAGGTGAGATTAAACAAAGGTTTAATGTCTTCACCAGAACAGCTCCAATTAGTTCCAGAAATGGCAGTGGAAGTTTCTAAGGCAGCCTGGACCTTCTCTACTGCCTCATTGATTAGTCAGAGAATGTTCAGGTGGCCTTGGCAAATGGAACCACATTTGCCTAGAACCAATCCACAGGCCTTGATCTTCCATTGAGACAAAAGCAGAACCTCTCTTCCCAAGCAACATATTCCCATAAACAGATTTCAAAGTCAAGATATCTTTAAAGTATATGCATTTGTTCAACTTAGCAGCCTTAGCAATCTATTGTCTCTCTACAATTAGCTCATTAAAAGTTAAAAAATTAAGAGAAAACACAATAACCATAATCCAGACTCTCTGTTTATCTGTCATCTTTTGTGGCTTTTTTATCTTTATTTCCTATTTCTCTTTCTTAAAGGGCTATCTTTACCCCTTTTTTTCTTTTTTTCTTTTCTCTCTCTTTGAAGCCTATGCATATTTTACATACATTGTACCCCATTTAGAGGTTTTGAGAGTCTAAATCTGTTTTATTGAGAATTCTTAATCATTTTCCAACCCAAAGAGCTTTTAAAATGTTGGTATCACTTTAATTGCTGACTCTGCCCCTCTTGGCAGCTTTTCAGTATGGCGGAGGAGCCCGTGAATCTCTCCCGCTGCTAGCAAATGGAGCGGACTCAGGAAATGCTGCTACCAGAAAAACCTTAATGAAGCAGCTCCTTAAGAGTCAAAAAATTGGGTGTGACAGAGAAGCGCCCATAACGAGTCTAGTAACCTCTTATGTAACCTCTTGTTTTTGCTTTCAATTCACCTGCTGGTGAGCCTTTTGTCCCGCTCTCTCTTTGCCTACAGAGGAGAGCAAAAATTTTTACCCACTTTTGCCACGGCTTCCCACCTTATCCGGGAACTTTTTACCCACTTTTACGGCAGGTTCCCACCTTACCAGGGAACTTACCAGTGCACTGCCCTGACCGCAGAAAGTTCTGAGCCTTCATTGAGATCAGAGGTCCCCGTACGGGCCACCACTTGTCATGACCACCTCAACCAGCAAGGAAGATACAACACTGAGCTCTTCTTTCAGCAGTTTATTCAGGAACCTTGAACAGTCTTCTGACAACTTCTGACTGACGACCCCAGGGAAACCTGCTGGCAGCCTAAATAGCCTTTGGGCAGCCAACCCTAGTGCGCCATGTGGGCACTACTGATGGGCCCAGGTACGCAGAAGCAAGCCAGATCTGTAGCCTTAGCCAAATATGTAGTTGTTTATCACTGAGAGCACTCACAATCAGGAAGGGGGAGGGAAGAAGCCAGTACCATTTTAAGGCGCGGCTGCACGCAGCTCTCTACATTTTTATTTAAAAAGTTTTTTCTCATAATCCTCCTCATCATCCTTCCTCAGTTTCCCTCTCACTCCATCCCTCCCAATCCATTCCCCAGGGAAGGCAAGGACTCCCAAGGTGAGTTAGAGCAGTAGGGCATATCCAGTTGAGGTAGGTCCTAGTTCCTCCTTCTAGCATCAAGGCTGAGTAAAGTGTTCCTCTGTAGGGAATGGGTTCCAAGAAGCTTGTTCATACACCGGGAATAAACTCTGGTCCTACTGCAAGAGCATCCACAAACTGCCCATGCCATGTAGACTGTCATCTACATTTGGAGGGTTTGGTTCCTTTCTATGAAGGTTCCTCAGTGATTATTGCAGTCAGTGAGCTCCCAATAGCTTGGGTCAGCTGTCTCTGTGGGTCTCCTCTTCATGATCCTTATCCCTTTGCTCATATACTCTCTATTCTCACTTTAGCTGGACTTGAAGCTCGACACGGTGCTCAGCTAGATCTCTGCTTCTGCCTCCATTTGTTGCTAGATGAAGGTTCTATAATGATAATTAAAGTGATTATTCATTTGGTTATAGGGAAGTCCTTTTTAGGCACCTGCTCCACTATTGCTTGGAGTCCCAGCCAGGGACATCTTGTGGATTCTTGGGTGTTTTCTTAGCACAGGTTTCTCTCTAATCCCACAATGGCTCCCTCTATCAAAATAGCCATTTCTTTCCTCTCTCTCTCTCTCTGTTGCTTCACCCACCCAATCATCTTCTCCTATGATTTGTTTCTACCTCCCCTTGCTCGCTCCCCATTATGGTCCCAATTTACTCAGGAGATCTTCCCTATTTCCCCTTCCCAGAGGGGACCTATGGCTGTCTCTCTTATGTTCCTCTTGTTACCTAAGTGACAGGTATATGAGATAAAAAACAGAGATGACAGCCTATGCTGAATGGGATGTGGTGCAAGAAGAACACTCCTCCATTGCTGATGGGAATATAAACTTGTACAGCCACTTTGGATATCACTATGTCTTTGGCAATTCCTCAGAAAACTGAGAATATATTTATCCAATGATCCAGCAACAAAACTATTGGTCATATACCAAAAAGATGCACATTCTTACCCCAAAGGCATCAGTTCAACTATGTTCATAGCAGCATTATTTGTAATAGCCCGAACCTGGAAACAGCCTAGATGTCGTCCTTCAATTTAAGAATGAATTTAAAAATTGTGGTACATTTACATAATAGACTACCATACTGCAGGGAAACAAATGGCATCCTTAAATTTACAGGCAAATGGATGGATCAGAAGAGTATCATCATAAGTGAGGTAATATAGACCCAGAAAGACAGACAGGGTATGTCATAAATGAATCTTACATGTAAAGCAAAGGATAACCAGGCTACACTCCACAAACCCTGAGCAGCTATGTAACAAAATTATTATTTCCAGTAAAAAATTAGGTAGAAAATTGGATAGGAGGAGGTAAAGTTTATAAATGTAACCATCAGTCTGTGACTATGTTATTTTGAATGCCTGAATATTCAAATCTCTAGCTTACTTGAGAAAATAGCCTGATCCTTGGAAACTGAAACTATGAGCTACAGATTCTAGAAATACTTCTGTACCTTATGGATTCATGTTGATGAATAAATATAGATACACAGGCAAAAAATGTTTGGAAACAATTATTTTGTAATTTTTTTCACAAGGAAGTCATAGATATAATTCTGAGCACTGTGAGAGCTCTGGGGCTAGTATTTATCAAAAATAATAGCAGCATGATATGAGAGGATATTTGAAAATGTGGGATATATAAGAGGAAAAATATTAGTAGTAAGAAACAATGCAATGTTCTGTTGATCCACAAGTAAAGTGAAAAGCACTTTTAGGGAAAAAGAAAATTAAGTAGACTGGGTGAATAAGTATCTTGTAGAGCTGAAAGAAAGTTGTTTTTGAGATGTATACTTGACAGGGAAACAATGCCATTAAGAGTAGACTAATAGAAAGAAAAGGGCTTTGGCCATGCTTATCCATAAAGAAAATGAAGGAAGAGGAGATCTATGTAGAGGTATAAGAACAAATACACATGAAAGTCTGGGAGAGAATATCTGTGAGAAATGTGCTCTTAGAATAAGAACTAGGAAGATTCAGATCCAGTTCAAAGAGATGGCATGTTTTTATAGTAGGGTTAAGTCTCTAAATTTGAAAAAAAAAATTACAGTTTCTCAAATGTGAGAAACAGAGAGGGCATCCTAAGTTTTTTTTTGTTTTGTTCTTTCCAAACACACCTAATAATGATTTGATGAGGAGTAAGGATGGAGCTTGAAGAGGAAGGGACAGGAGTGGAACAATAAGAGAAAACATTGGAGGTTGCTCCTACTTTTGAGATTTGTTTCTGAGCCAGTAAGAAACAAATAAAAATGGAAGGAAGGAGTCTGGGAGAGGCTCAGTTAAGACAAACATGGAGCTCTGGCCAGCCAGATATGAACCATTCCTGGTTACCCCTTTGGAGTTTCACCCTCATGGAAGAGACTGACTAGAGTCACTTGGATTCTCTCATTTCTTCCTATAAGCCTGTAAACAATACAAAGAAATTAGTTTTCGGGTTACTATATTTCAACTTTATTATGAGATACACAACCAGTTGGAGGATTTAGGGGATGAATTTTCCTTATGAATACTGATGCAAAAATTCTCAACAAAGTTCTGGCAAACCATATACACCAGCATATAAAAATACCATCTACCATAATCAAGTAGGCTTCATCCCAGAAAAGCAGGGATGGTTCAACATACAAAAAACCATAAATGTCATCCATCATATAAACAAATTCACGGGGAAAAAAACTACATGATTATATCCTTAGACCTTGAAAAAGCCTTTGACAAAATCCAACACTCCTTTATGATAAAAGTCCTGGAGAGATCAGGAATACAGGGAAAATATCTAAATATAATAAAGATGATTTAAAAGAAGCTGACAGCCAACATCAAATTAAATGGAGAAATAATCAAAGCAATCCCACTAAAATCAGGAACTAGACAAGGCTGTCCTCACTCCTTTTATCTATTCAAAATAGTTCTCAAAGTTTTAGCTAAAGTAATAAGAGAATGAAAGGAGATTAAGAAGATACAAATTGGAAAAGAAGAAGTGAAACTACCTCTATTTGCAGATGATATGATTGTATACATACATGTATACATAAAATTCTACCAGGGAACTTCTACAGCTGATAAACACCTTCAGCAATGTAGCAGGATATAAGATTAACTCAAAAAAATCAGTAGCCTTCATATACACTAAAGATAAAAGGGCTGAAAAAGAAAAAAGGACAACATCACCCTTTATAATAGCTTCAAATAGCATTAAATACCTTGGAGTAACTATAACCAAAGAAGTAACAGATCTACTTCATAAAAACTTTAAATCTCTGAAGAAAGAAATTGAAGAGGTTATCAAAAAATGGAAAGATCTCTCATGTTCCTGTATAGGTAGGATCAACATAGTAAAAATGGAAAATCTACCAAGAGCAATCTACAGATCCAATGCAATTCTCATCAAAATCCCAACACAATTTCTTACAGACCTTGAAAGAACAATACTCAATTTCATTTGGAATAACAGGAAAGCCAGGATTGCCAAAACAATTTTGCTCAACAAAAGAACCTCAGGAGGCATCACCATCCCCAACTTCAAGTTATAGTATGGAGCTATAGTATTAAAAAGAGCCTGATACTGGCATAAAACAGACTTGTCGATCAATGGAATCAAATTGAATATCCCAATATTAACCCAAAAACCTATGAACACCTGATCTTTGACAAAGAGGCCAAAAGTATTCAATGGAAAAAACATAGTATCTTCAACAAATGGTGTTGGCATAGCTGGATGGTAGTGTGTAGAAAAATGTAAATAGATCCAAGCTTGTCACCCTGCACAAAACTCAATTCCAAGTGGATCAAAGACCTCAAAATAAACCCAGCCACTTTAAACTTGATAGAAAAGAAAGTGGGAAATACCCTTCAACCCATTGGCACTGGTGACCACTTTCTAAATATAACACCAGTAGCACAGACACTAAGAACAACAAAGAATAACTGGGACCTCCTGAACCTGAGAAGCTTCTGTAAAGCCAAGGATACAGTCAGTAAGACAGAATGACAGCCTACAGAATGGGAAAAGATTTTCACCAACCCCCAAGTGACAGAGGACTGATCTCTAAAATATACAGAGATCTAAAGAAACTAGAGACCAAAACCTTAAATAACCCAGTTAAAATATGGGGTTCAGAGCTCAAAAGGGAATCCTCAGCAGAAGAATTACAAATGGCTAGAAGGCACTTGAAAAATTGTTCAGCATCTTTAGCCATCAGAGAAATGCAAATCAAAACAATTTTGAGATACCACCTTACACCTGTCAAATTGGCTAAGATAAAGACACAGATGATAGCCTATGCTGGAGAGGTTGCAGAGCAAAGGGAACACTCCTCCATTGTTGGTGGGAGTGTAAGCTTGTTCAGCCATTTTAGAATGCTGTATGGCGGTTTCTCAGAAATCTGGGAATCAATCTCCCCAAAGACCCAGCAATACCACTACTGGGCGTACACCCTAAAGATGCACATTCGCACTCCAAAAGCATTAGCTAAACTATCTTCATAGCAGCATTTTTCGTAATAGCAAGAAACTGGAAACAGCCTAGATGTTCCTCAACTGAAGAATGGGTTAACAAACTGTGGTACATCTACACAATGGAGTACTGCTCAGCAGTAAGAAAAACCGGTATCCTGAAATTTGCAGGCAAATGGATGGATTTGAAGAATATCTTCCTGAGTGAGGAATCACAAACCCTGAAAGATAAGCAGGGGATGTACTCACTCATTAGTGGACTTTAAACAAAAAGCTAAGCATGTCCAAGTTGCCAACCACAACCACTGAACAGCTTGGGATCTGAAACACCTTGGACTGGCTCCTTGAAGCCCATTCCCTCCAGAGGAACACCTGGAGGGTGTTCTTGTAACCCAGTCTTGATGTTGGGGTGAAGAAAGCAGACCTGCCTGGAGTGGATGCTGAACTAAGACACCTTGGGACCTTGGGGCCTCCTGCCCTTGCTGGGGAGGAGATAAGGAGATGGGGAGAAAAGAGAGTGACTGGGAGGGGCCGGACTGGGAAGGAAGTTTAAACAAGGGGATACATGGATAAAAAAATGAGACTTTATTCATAATAAAAAAGAAAAATGGCATTAAATTTCATGACAAAAATATGATTGTGGGAATTCTTTTTTGCTTACCTCAGTTTATTTACTGACCTATGATAAATTATATAACATATTAGGCAAAAGTAATAAATTTAAATTAATATTTACAGTGTTTTTAGAATAAAAACTTACCTTGGAATTTATATAAATATGAACATTGCAAGCATATCACATTGTCTTGATGTGAGGTACTCTATTCAGGTCTTGAAATTCTAAAATTCTCCTTAAAGAAGACTGTAATTGCCTCTACATAAAAATAACTTTGGTATAATTTTTTTATGCACAAAGGGTAAAGAAAGTGAAAGGAAAAGGAAAATCAGGCATTAAAAGGTTAATCTTGTTCTTTGATGCAGTACCACCTGGGCAGTTCACTATGTCAAGATAAAGCTGAATATCTTCCCCCAGCCACTGGCTGTAAGAAACTCTTTGAACTGGACCATGAATGTAAGCTTCCTACTTTCTATTAGAAGCACACCGTCACAGAGATAGTTGCTGATGCTCTGTATGAAGAGTGGACAGGTTATGCAGTACCAATTAGTGGTAGGAACAAATAAAACAAAGGTTTTTGGGGTTTTTTTGTTGTTGTTGTTGTTTTGGTTTTTGGTTTTTGGTTTTTGGTTTTTTTTTTTTTTCATGAAACTAGACATCTTGACCCACACAATAGGGTCACTTGCTGGTAAATAACAGGCATCTTTGTTATAGAAGAAGTAAGCCAGAAAGAGGAAGCACAAATCTGTTGGTAGAAGCATTGTGGATGCCAATATGAGTGTTCTCAAAGTATTTGTTGTAACAGAAAGGGAACAGAGAGGGAGAGAGAGAGGGAGAGAGGGAGGGAGGGAGGGAGGGAGGGGGGGAGGGAGGGAGAGAGATCTCTGGACTGATAGATACTACCATACATTGGCAGCTGGAGCCCAAAAGAGTTATCAGAATTTGAAAAAATTTAAATCTCTCTAAAGAAGATGGTGTCTGGAGAAACAATGTACTAAGAAAAACAGGGAGGAGGCTGTAGAATGGTTAAACATTTGGCCAAGAGAATAAATAAAACCAAAGAAAAATGCTAGAAACAGATTTGCAAGAGACATACATAGTTTGCTCTAACTGAGAGCTTCTGATTATAAGTCTGAATACAATTAAAAAATTAATCTTTGAGGGTAAGAAATAAATAATCAGATCTTAAATTTCTAATAATAATAATAGATCAAAAGCTAGTGAATCAATTCCTCTGACACCTGCATATGAACTCATCACATGCATGTACAGACATATGCTAAAATAAATGTAATCTAAAAGACTTACAACATGTGCTAAGATTCCTGCTTATGACCTTCTTTCAGGTCTATTATTTAGAATGTTTGTGTTCACTAGGAATCTCACATTTACTTCTACCTACATATCTTTCCACTAGAATCAAAGAGGAAAACATTATTTTTGCTGGTATTAATTATCCTCCAAGTGCAGGCTTTCTACAGTGGAAAACAGTGGATTCTTAAGTGCGCAAACATAAACCACAAAAAAATGTTTAAAGCAAGCACAGTTCTAAAGCTTGAAGCCATGTAAAAATATAAGCTTAAAGCATTAGCTTAGTTTAATTTTTGTATTTATTTATTTCATGTACAACAGAGCAACATTTCCTAAAGCAAAAAATAGGCTGCTACATTTGGCTTTTAAAACGGCAGAATGTAATAGAACCTCTCTCCACAAAATATTAACTATGGGTCCAATATTTCTTTTTAATCTCGGCAAATTCAAATATTCTAATTTAATAGCTTGCAGATAACTACCTTATTAGCAAATGATGTAAAAGTCAAGGCTTTAGGCTCCCCTAAGCCTTCTTAAATGATATGATACTTTTACACGGCTATTAACCCTGTGCCACATGTGGTTTTCCACCAAAATAGATGAATCACTGCCTACCATTTTTTACTTTAAAAAATAATAATGAATTAAATCTGTGCTGTACATGACACCACTTATTTTTATTTTAGCAAGACTTCCCCATGATTATGAAGTTTGCTCTTGAGCTCTTGATGTATGTTTTTAATCATACCAACATTAAAGTTTAAATAGGAAACCTTTCTTAGTGGTTTATGTTGTTTTACATTTCCCCATGCATATGTGTTTTCAAGATTAACTGCTGGTGACTTCATGTAACAGCTCTAAACAATGGCAAAGCGCCATGCTTAGCTAAGACCACAAGATGAAATCACCCACTGATAAGCCTTAAGCCTATGTCAAGCCCCATATTCATGAGCCTGGTCCAGGAGGTCCATGAGTTCAAGACCACCATAAACCTCATAGTGAGACCTTGTCACCTGGCATAAACAAACAATACAAACACTGAGGCTAAAGAAAAGCATATTTGTAAAGAAAAAAAATTTTACTCTTTGAAGTTTGATTTCTCTATTCTTTTGTCCATTTTTTTCGTTTTTCTTTTTCTGTAGACAGTGTTCTTCCTTCACATCTAACATATGCTTTCTTCCACATTCATGTTAATGAACTCTTACTATCCTGCTATGAAGTTTGGCTAATTGATAAAATTCCAATTTGTTCATCTTTGTTCAGCTGCTACTCAAACAAGATTCCAAAGTTTGTATGCCCATGCTTTGAATCTTGACATACAGTCAGCAATGTTTCTAGAAATGGAGTTTGAACAAGGGATAAATGGAAAAAAAACCAACAAACAAACAAACAAAAAAAAAAGAGACTTTATTAAAAAATAAATTAAAAAATCAAAAAAAAAAGAAATGTACTGCTAGTTAAGACTTCATTTGTGTTGGTGACCTAGATTTTGATCTCTCTAAAATTGTTTATATTATTAGCTTATTTATCTCTTTTGAATGTAGTAGTTTGAATGAAAACAGCCCCCACAGGCCCATAGGGAGTAGACACTATTAGGAGGTCTGGCCTTGTTGGAGGAAGTGTGTCACTAAGAACAGGCTTTGAGGTTTCAGACGTTCAAGCCAGTCCCAGTTTTACTCTCTTCCTGCTGCTACCAATCTGGATGTCGAACTCGAAGCTTCTCTAGCACAATGTCTGCCTGTGCACTGTCTTGCTTCCCTCCATGACAATAACAAAGTCACGTCTGAACTGTAAACCAGTTCCAATTAAATTTTCCCCTTATAAAAGTTGCTGTGGTCCACTGATGGCTGGCTGGAGCTCTGGGGAGCTCACTGAATTAAGAACAGCCACTGGGGAATCTTCAATAAAGGGAACTAGGCCCTCTGAGGATAGGCAACTGTTCACTGACATGGGCAATATGTGGAACCTCGAAGGGAGGGATCAGACTGTGTTTCTATGCGTGGACTGGCACTTCAGAGCACATTCCCTCCAGAGGAACACCTACTCCAGTCATGACATTAGGATGAGGAAATCGGACCTGTCTGGAGTGGATGCTGAGCTGATCCACCTTGGGACTTCTTGCCTTTGGAGGGGAGGGGATGGGGGTGTGGGGAGGAGTAAGGCTGAAGGCTGACTGGGAGGGACTGGGAGGGACTGGGAGGGGGAAGGGTGGGTGAACAACGGGATACACGGGGGGGGGAGGGGGGGCAATGGGGGGGGGAAATGGACTTTATTTTATAAATTAAAAAAAAAATTGCTGTGTTCATGATGTCTCTTCATAACATAGAAACCAAAATTATGACAGTATCCAAGAGTTTTTTTAAATTTTATGTATCTAAATATTTGCAGAGTTCAGAAAAGGGTGGTGTCTTGAAATTAAAGTTACAGACAGTAATGAGCTGCCCTGTGGCTGTTGGTAGCCAAAGAAAATACCTTTGTAAGAGCAGTAAGTGCTCTTCACCACTGAGCTCTCATGCCAATTCTCTTCTAAGAGATTTTAAAATGTAAATAAAGCTTTACACTTTTAGACTTATTCATTTTATTTTACATGTGTTTTCACTGACATATATGTGCATTTACCACATATATGCTTGGCGCCTATAGAACTGGAGTTACAGATGATTGTGAACTACTATGAAGTTATTGAGGATCAAACCTGGGTTCTCTGCAAGAGCAACACGGGCTCTGTATGTCTGAGCTACCTCTGCAGTGCCATGAAGAATATTTTAGATGTTGGATTTCTACATGTAGCCATACTTATAATGTTCTCAAATTTATGATGAAGCCAAATGTATTCAAGTTTTTAGTTCATTTCATTTTATCTTTATGGTAATATACTGCTTGGAAAAAAAAATACATGAGGAAGAGCTAGAGAGCCCGCTCAGTAAGTAAAGTGTTGTTTTGTAACCCTAAAACACAAACATTTGGATTCAGAGCTCAAACACCTACATATAAATCCAGGCACAATGGCAGAAAGCTACAGTCCTAGCATTAGGGTACGAACCTAGGATGATACCTGGTGCTTATTCGTCAATGAATTGACCAGATTCCTGAGCTCAAGATTTGGTGAGTGATCCTATGTCAAAAAAGATGATGTGAACACTGACTGCAGTAGACAACTACTACACAATCATGCACCCACTCATACAAGCACATCTACATACATCATATGTATACCTTCACACACACCACATACAGAGTAATAATAAATTTTAATTTTATAAAAATTATTTTTATATACTTTTAGTGAGAATATGAGTATACACATTACAAGAAACAATAGAGAGGTTCCTTAAAGATATTAAATAAGATTTATCTTATGATCCAGTCATCCCACTTTTGATATATCCAAAGAAAATTAAATTGTCATATGAAAGAGATACCTATGTTTCTACACTACTCAACAACTAAACTATGGGTTCACAGATGAATGGATGAATGAATGAATGAAGAAAAAATGTAGTTTGTGTGCATAAGAAAATATTATTCAGTAATAAAGAATAAGGGTATCTGGCATGTTGTATCAGAATAGGTAAAATTGGAAGATAATTTGATGAGGGAAATAAACAAGAAATATAAATTGCACATGACCTTATCACAGATTGAATTTTTTTAAAGTTGTTCTGATTGTAGACTAGCAATTACAAGTGGTTGGGAGAGATGAAATGGATAAATGGAGGTTTGTTTGTTCAGTGCATACTTTATGCAGGTGTTAATATAGTACATTGATCCCCATTAATATATTCTAATAAAATAAAAAAATGAAATATATGTCCATGAAGCTAATGTGCTTATTCATATCACATCTTTCAATAAGAAGGGCTCCTCTAGTAAAAAAATTTTCTCATTATTTCATTAACAGTGTACTGGGTAACATTAAAATGTATTTCCCTCAGAGGAATAAAAACATCTATCCTCCCAGAAACATGTAAATGAGAGTTTGTAGTAGTGTCATTAGTATTCACAATGGGCAGAAATAATTTAAACTCTCTCAGCTAAAAACTGACTCAGTGAAATCTGGTAATTCCACAAAATGTCCAGAATGTCTTTTCGTTGTTGTTGTTCACAGAAAGTCTTGTGCATTCCTGCTTGGACTTTGCTATGTAGCTGCAGTTGGCCTTGAACTTCTGAACCCCCCACCCCCACCTCTGAAGCACTAGTTACACAACTGGATATCATTTGCCAATAAAAAGTCCTACCATACAAATGTATCCTGCAAATCATTTAAAATCCACTTTGATTCCAAGCAAAGTTCCAAGAAGAGGCCAGTGTATGCACAGAAAGTACGTTAGTGGCTATGGCTGAGAGGGAGGGCAGAGTGGTATGTGAGGAATGGCTGCTAGTGAGTAAAGAATTTATTCTGAGAACTGAAAATACTATAAAATTGATTGTGGTAATAGTTACATAACTGGATTTACTAAAATGACACAGTGTATACTTTGGATGAATCAAATGGTATGCAATTTATGTCTCAGTAAAGCTAGTATTTTTAAAAAAAGTGTAATATTCTTACGTTAGAGTATGTATTTAATTTTAAAGCTGATGGAAAAGAACAAAGCATGCTAAGTCACCTCAGCTATTAACACAGTCCTTGAAACACTCTATCAATAATTTCTCAATCATAAATTCTGTCTCCAATAATACTCCATCTTGAAGTTTTCCTGTACTGTTCAATAAATATACATACAGAAAAGAAAACATTCCTTCATCTTTGCTTCTTCCAACACAATCCAAACCCTAACAATGTAGGCTGTAACTTGGTAACATCTGGAAATGGTGGTGACATGCTGACCTCCATTTGCAAATTTGTCTTCAAACCAGCCTAAAGCTTCTCAGATAGACAGAGTTCTCTAAGCATGGAACAAGACCACATAGACACATTTAATAAGCCCTTAAACCTTGTCAAATACTGGAATCAGTTGCTGTGAAATTTCTCTAGGCCTGTTACCTGATATTCTCATTAACTGATTACGTCAAACAAATAGGTTTTTTTTTTATTTTGAATTCAATATATGATGCACTTTTTCATTATATCTGCTAACGTTGACTTTCATCATCTACCACAAATCATATGATAATTTATGATGAGCTTAGTCAAACTTAATAACCTAAGATTAAAAAGAATATTTTCTTAACCTGAAGGGACCCCATTTATTGAGCTCAATGTCACTATCTATTCACCATTGTATTCATCATGATAGGAATTTATAAAGGATTTATATAAGTGCATATCGATGTTCCTCTTTGAATCTATAGTTTATTTACATCATTAAATTATTTTGAGAGAAAACAGTTAACCTCTCATCATGACTGGTGTCAGCCCTGTATTGAATTATATAAATTTGCTCAACACCAACTTTTACATACTTCTTTTCTTATTTATAAGCAATTTATCTACTTGTACATTTTGGTACAAATCAGAATTTGAAACCTAGCTTCAGAAATATGTGGGGGGAGATTTCTGAAAACTAATCATGGTGGTATAAGCAACTGTAACTGTCTTAAGTCATATTTTTGAGATAAGAAATATCAGAGACCCATAGTTATATATAATGTGACAGTTGAAAGAATATTAAAATTATCTTTGAAAGAGAATGCAAGTTATCTATAGAAATTTTAGTCCACATAAGCAAGGAAGTGTAGTTTCTGATGGCTCTGAGTTTGTTTAAATAACAGCCTTATTCCTTAAGAAATAATATAGCCTTTTTATTTTTCTGCATTATGTACAATAAAAGAAGCACTGTGCGGTGATGTGGTTGAAAGGTTATCATTATAGGAATGACAGAAACAAAAGTATATTATCACAGGGATGATGTCAATGAAAGGGTATCATTACTTCTTCAGGGAGGAACATCCTAGTAAGTAAACACACAAGTGCAGTATTTATTACATTTTATTCTACATGTGTCTCCAAGAAAATCTCGTGGCAAAGGGTGCAGTTTGTGATACTGGGGAAAAAGAATCATTGGTTTTACTTGTTTGACAAAAATCTCTGCAGCAGTTATATTGTCCTCAAATTTCCATTTCTGGCCGTACATTCTCTTTTGTCATTTACTTAGTGTTTTTCATTGGTATCTCAAAGATATCTTGCTTCAGAGAGTGAAAATCAAGATCGAAGTTCTAAAACAACGTGTTTAAACTTCCAATGTTAAAGCACCCTCCTCTAATGTGTATCAAACTGAGAGACATACAGGGCATTCTTGCAAGGCTTCAGAATCAAGCATGTTATTCTAAGAAATATCTAATGAAAAAAGTACACTGCTGTATATATGTAGAGAAATCTTCCCAAAACTTCAGGATACTGTGAATTAAAACAGTTTGTTAAATAAACAAATATATGGGTTATTTGCATCTTTGATACCAACGTTCCTTATTCTTTTCATTAAATCAAATGGTAAGTCAGGCTTAGAAACTTTAAAACATTTCTAATGAAGCTACAAAGACACAAACAAATATAACTCCAAAGCAGAAATCGTTGCACACTTAACAGGCAACAGCCTGATCTTAGTAGGTGTTGAAGATGTTACTTGCTTCTCGGAACTTCTCTAAAAATTTGTCACAAAGTATGCATTTGTTAAAATCATTCATTGAATTTAGGTTTAATTTTGCTATCTAAAAACTCACCAGTTTTTTCAGATTCTTCAATTTATTGAAACAAATTTATAATTTAGGTCTTTATGATTTTTTGTAATTTCATTCATATCTATTGTAATGTTTGCCTTTCAATTTCTAGTTTTATTGAAGTAGGTCTTCCCTTTTTTCGTTTAATTTGGTTAAGAATTTGCCAACCACATTTTATCCTTTAATAAATAAATTAATAAATAAAAAGTCATCTCTAAAAAAAATTTGTCAAATATCAAAAGAAGAAAGCAGAAACTACAAGCTTCAAAACACAATTTATACCTTTTTTTTTTTCCCCAATCTAGCACATGGGTAATCTATGTAGGTATCTCATCCCTACATAGAAATCTTTCTTTAGAAAAGTCTGAGAAGATGGAGCTCAGTGAGTTCAATAAGGTATATCTAGTTGTTTTCTGTAATTGTCATTAAGTAGAGAAACATCTGCTATGTAAATAATGGTCATGTACAATACATGCTCCATTCAGAACCTCACAGAGGATGTCTGATTGGCCCATTGATCAATGTAATCACTGTTCTGTTTCTTTAGTCTGTCTGTTTTCTATTTTCTCTTTTCTTTTTTTTTTTTTTCTTTTTTCCTTCTTGCACAACTATCATTTTCCTGGTTGCTTATCCCTCAGAATTCTGTCCTTGATATTTGTTTTTTAAATTATTTATGGATTCTGGATTTCACATTTTGTTCAAATCTCCAGGACACAGAACCTAGTTCTCACTGCTTATTTCAGGAGCGGAGTCTCCTCAACATTTTTCCCCTGCTTACACAAATGGAGCATCATTCATGAAAATGCTGGGACAAATCAATTCTCAGCATTTCCACCTAATTCCTAGTTTACTTTTCTACCAGGTAAGCATGGTAATGCCTATGTTTTTTGAGGTTTATATAAAAGACATATCCTCCATAAATGTTATAGCTCCTTTAAGCTACAAAATACTCTGTTGTGTGGTTCCCCCATGTAATAAGATGTTCTTGCCTATCAACTCAACAACATCTGGGTTTAACTACAACTGAAGTGGCTGAGTACACTCAGAAGGGACTTTTCTTAATTCAATCATTTGAAATGGGAATACCAATCCAAATCTTTGTAGATGGTAAAATCTTCTTTAAGTCTGGGCCACATCTTCAGGAAGCCTAGATAAAGGACATGGAAGAAGGATGCTTTTGCTCTTTGCCTTCTGGCCCTTGTTCTTGTTGGCAAGTTCATTTCTTCACTGGCATGAGAGCCTACAACTTCTACAAGATTTCAACATATATTGAAGACCAGCTGAGACACACAACTTTGTGGGCAAATTGGCTACTCAATTCTTGGACTTTCTATTGATAGACACCCACTATTGGACAGCTGGACCACAGGCTTTAAGCAAGTCTAATAAATCCCCTATTATATATGTGTTCAGGTGGAACAGGAGAGAGTATTGTGGAATCTCAGGTGAGGAACTCCTGGTCCTCCTAGATCCTTTGAAAAGGAATTGCTAACAGTCTCTATCCATTTACCACAGTCATAGCTGTTGGCTGTATCATTCTGCTACTTCATTGCCAGGCTACCTTGGGTAACTCCTGTGCTTGACAGCAGTAATGGATATATGAAATTTACAGGAAACATCTACCCTACATAGTTACTCCTTACACTCAAGGAAACAGAGCTGCACAGAGACTGGGTGAATTTAACATGTTCGTGAAGCTAATCGACAAGAGTTGGGATTTAAAACTAAGGTCTTTACCCCTACATGATGTCTATAATCACAGCATCACCAGCCTCCAGCACTCTTACCCCTAACTCTTCATAAAACTAAAAAAAGAAGAAGAAAACTTACATCCAGAGAATATGTACTTTAAAATTAATGCTGGCATCTTTTATTATTTTGCTTTGTAAAGCATTAAAAGAAAGGAATACTAGTCTTTTGAACGTGATTTAAATTAGCCTTGAACCAAAGGGCCTAAAACAAAACAAAACAAAAAATTCTTAGTGAAATTAAAATGCAAATAAAGAGAACTGTTCTAGATCATTGTAGGCTACAACTGTGCATCCTAAAAATATATAATGTTTCTGCATCACTGAATTTTGGGAAGAAATGTGAGGAAGCATTAATTTAAACCTTCCCTCCCTCATTAAGTTGGAACCTGAAGCAGGTATTGAAAATATTAGAATATTAGCATTGGTACTAACAGCATGAAATTAGAGGACTCATCTGATTCATGGACTTCCTGGCACTCTCTCATCTTCTAGACTTTGAGACACCTGCATCAGATGGAAGTTGGAGAGGCTGGCAACAAACCAGCCCATACAAGCATCTGGAAGGGATTCTGGTCTCAGTTGGAGTACTGAAAGAGTACTCACAAGCACTTTTAACATTCAAGAATGCAGAGCAGGTGTGGTTGTTACATGCTCACCATTTGCCCTCAGTCAAACTAACATTTCCCAACTGAATGATGAAGTCAAGAAAGGTAAGAAAGCTATCCTGTAGACACTGTGTTGAAGTTGTTGGAAAGCCTATCCATAACAAGCTTTCAAGAAGGAGTTTAACAAAATCAAGGAAAAAGTTTTACAGGAAATAGCCTCTTAGAATAAAATATATAATGCATAATATGTATAATATAAATATCGGAACCACAAATATAATGAGAATACAAAGATATGCATCTGTCTGCATGTGTATATATGTACACATACCTTTAAAAGAACACTTTATATATGTCATTCCTAAAAACTAGCATAGATAATAATTTAAATCACAGCAAAGAAATGCCATTTAAACAGTGGATATAATGACTATTCCCAATATCAGCTACCCCAAGTCTTTAAAAGACTCACAATGTTGAAAATGACATGCACCATGGTAGCATATAATTAATAAATAGATAAGGATATTTAATTTTTGCTGTTGTTTCTCTTGCATAAATACATTTTAAAGTGAATTTTGCATATTAAAAAAGGAAATATTCCTGTGACAGAATTATCACATTCTTCCAGCTCCACTGGCTAAATCAAAACTAATAAGGTCATAGTTTACAGGTTAGGACCTGGCCAGAAAGATGGCTCAGGGATTAGAACTAATTGCTGCTCTTGAACAAGACATAATTTAATTTTTAGTGACTCCATTAGGCATCTCATAACCTGTAACTTCAGTTCCAGGGGAACTGACAACCTCTTCTGACCTGTTCAGGCACAAGAAATGCATGTGGTGCACATGTGCACATGCATGCAGGCACCTGAACATATATATAAAATACAAATAAGTGTTTAAAATTTTAAAAATATTTTGACTATTCATGAATAGGACTTTTGCAGCAGCCAAGGCATACAAATCCTAGTAAGAACATGCTTCCTGTACACCCAACTACCACTACCCTAGCTTTAATAACTAATTTCATAAACTATGTGCTTCCTAAACATAAATATTACCCACTGACACAAGTGTCTATAATTAGGGTTATTTTTAACTAGTGCATAACAACACATATTATACATACTTAAGGAATACTATATGGCATCTCCATACATGTTCATGTTGGGCAACTCTTAAGTAATTTACACAAACACTTATGCATAAATAAGCACTGTAAATATTTGTTTATAGGTGCTCATAGTAAGCAAAAATTAGAACCAGTCCAAATATCTAGTAACCAAAGTATGAATGAACAAATATAGTTTACACAAATATAGACCAATACATCAAGCATGGTGGTACATGCCTATAATCTCAACACTCAGGAGGCTGAGGCAGGAGATCCCTTCAGGGACATAGCAGGAGGGGCCTCCCATAGCCAGGCTCCACCTCCAGAGCAAGCTGCATCATGGTAGACACACACCTTTGAGCCTCAGACCCAAGTCCAGAAAGGAGTCAGAGATTGTGCAGACACTGTATTCAGAGAAGACAGGAGACACACAACCCTTCTAGCCAAAACTGAGTAGGAGCTGACTAAGAGTGAACCATTAAAACAATGGGTAGACACCAGTGCAAGAATTCATATAACAATATAAAGAACAATAAGGTAACACCAGAAGAAACTGGTGGTTCTACAACACCAAGACCTGAACAGAGCAATGAAGAGGAAACAGAAGGAAACAAAAGCAAAAACACCTTTATGAAGATTATTGAAGCCTTCAAAGTGCGTATAAAAAATTCCCTTAAAGGAATAAAAGAAAATACAAACAAAAAATTGGAAGAGATGAACAAATCCTTGAAAGAAAATCAAGAAAAGAAAAACCAAAAAATGAAAGAAACATAGCAAGAACTAAAAACTGAATTAAGAAGGCACAAAATGAGGCAAAAATGGAACTAGAAAATCTGAAGAAAAGAACTAGAACTACAGTTACAAGCATAACCAACAGAATCCAAGAGATGGAAAAGAGAATCTCTGGAATGGAAGACTCAATAGCAGATATAGATACATCAGTCAAAAAAAATTACTAAAACCAAAAAAAACATAACATAAAACACTCAGGAAATTTGGGACACCATGAAAAGACCAAACCTGAGAATAATACAAATAGAAGAAGGAGAAGAATACAAGCTCAAAGGGACAAATAATGTATTCAATAAAATCATAGAAGAAAACTTTCCCAACCTAAAGAAGGAAATGCCTATAAAGATGCAAGAAGCTTACAAAACACCAAATTTGACCCCTGCAAAAAAAAAAAATCCACTCACCACATAATAATCAAGCCATGAAACATTCAGAACAAAGAAAAACTTTTAAGAGCTGCAAAAGAAAAGGGCCAACTTGGGGACCCAGCGCTGGCTGCAGAATCCCAGCGCTCTCTGGGGCAGGGGCAGGTGGACGCTGTCCCTGACCACTTCCACGGCTCCTGCTGAGGGAAACCCCGCCACGACCTCGAACTGAGCGAACCAACTGCTGGGGTCTCCGAGGGGCGGATTCGGACCCCGCCCAGAGGTCAGGAGGGGGCTAGAGGCCTCAGTGCCTT
>PVIH01019541.1:17967-35149 GCA_004025045.1 Sigmodon hispidus | reverse complement strand
AGGGAGGACTGTGGTGGAAAGGTTTATGGAGAGGAGGACCTGTGGGGTTAGGAGAGAGGTCTCTGGAGTCTGGTCCCCGGCAGAGGTAGGAGTGAACCTGGAACAGGAGAGAGCAGAGATAGCACCCTACCAAGTGAGGTGAAAACACACTCATGCCCAAACTCAAAATCGGCAGACATAATTTAGAGATCTTGAGGTTGAGGCCTATAATGCCCAACTCTAAAGATTGCTGGGCATGGTGTCATATGCCTTTAATCCCAGCATTGAGGAGGCAGAGGCAGGCGGATTTCTGTATATCTGAGGCCAGCCTGGTCTACAGAGTGAGTTCCAGGGCAGCCAGAGCTCCACAGAGAAGCCCTGAATAATCAGAAAAAGAACGTAAGCTTAGGCCGCCGACAAGATGGCCAGAAAGCATTTGCTTCCATGCCTGAAGACATGAGTTCAGTTCCAGAAAACCACGAGGTAGAAAGAACATGAACGCTGTGGCACACCCGTGTTCACACACATACACACATACAATTTTTTTTAATGTACAATGAACTACAGTAAACGAAACCTTATCTCAGTGTCTTATTCCTGCCTGGAGGGCTCCGATGAACTTAATAACCACAGACGCTGGTGGAAATTTGGAAACTGTCTTTTGGTTGTTAGATTTATTCATCTTACTTTGTGTGTATATGTTTCTGAGTGTTTTGCCTTCATGGATATTTGTGCACCATGTGAATACCTGGTACCCAGGGAGGACATAAAAGGCATTGGTCCTGCTGGAAATGGGTTCACAAACACTTGTGAGCAATCATGTGGGCTCTAGGAACTGACCCTGGATCCTCTGCAGGAGCAGAAATTAGCAAAGGCTTGACCACTGGACCATCCCCAACTGGGGAATGTGGTTTTGAATCTTGGCTTTAACCTCCACTTACATAGTTTTTCTCCCTGAGCCATTTTTAGGGTGAAGTTAGAGTCAGAGGGAGATTAAGTTCTGAAAGCATGGGAGTAGAGAGCTGATTTTATGCCTTGGTCGCAGGCTGGAAGCAAACAGTACAGCCTCCCATGAAGCTTCTTGCTAAAAGTTATCTTAGAGATGAAACATGTGTGTGTCGTGTGTGCATGCGTGCGTGCATGTGTATGTGTGTGTACATTTGTGTACACACATACACTGCATTGACACGTGCATGTAGGATTCTCTGAGGAAGAAAAGGCTGAAGGCAAATAGGAGGTGACTAAAACAAAAAGATTTATTTGAAGGACTAGAGAGGCGGGAAATTGCTACCATCCCTGAAAACAGCGTCAGAGTTGAACCAGCAGGCATGCCAGCAAGATGCCGTTATTACTGTCTTATTTGAACTGAGCCCATATTTCTATTTAATTACTTCTCTTATTTTCTTGGGCAATAATTATAAGACTAACTTTTCAAATAAAATAAAATTGCTCCTCGGCTCTACACAGGCAGTTATAGAACAAGTTAGGGCAAGTTCACCCAGTCCTTTGTGCCAGTCTCAGGCTTTTAGAGACCGGGATGGGATTAGGAAGCCGGTTCTTATCCTGAGAGACCCTGCTCCCCGCCTCAGCTTCCATCTACACAGGCCCTCCATGTGTGGGGTCAGCAATGAGAAGCGGGAGCTTAGCCATTGTACAGGGTATACTAAATCAGTCTCAAAATGTCGTCTGGTGACTCTCTAACCTAGTCACTACCTAATCTCTGCCTTTGGTCTAGGGAGCTATTAATGGTGCCATGATTTTTTGAAAAAAAATCTATAGAAATCCTTGTTTCATTGTATAAGAAAGCATCCTTTTGTTGGCAATCTACCATCTGCCTACTTCACTGGGACCACAGCCATAACCTGGAAGGAGTTATGATCGTAAATATAAAAGTTATTTTTTATGTAAATAATGTTATTAAACCCATATATATTACTGTCTATACTTTAAAGAAATTTCCTTGGAATTTTAGAAATTACTTCCCAGTTTCTCCTACTCTTCTTTGGGTCTAGGGAGCTGAACTTCACAAATTCTTTTTTTTTTTTTTAAACTTTATTTATTTATTAGCCTTGGTGCTTGCCTGGAACTGGAACTACAGACAGTTGTTAGCTGCCATGTGGGTGCTGGGAATCAAACCCGGGTCCTCTGGAAGAGCAGAGGGTGCTCTTAACCACTGAGCCATCTCTCCAGCCCCGAACTTCACAAATTCTATCTCTCGGGGTCCTGTGCCCTTTGGTCTTGGGTTCAATCTAGTCAGTGAGAAGCCCAGGCGGGGAACTCAGAAGCAGGAAAGTCTGGGCATTTTTCCCAGTTGGCACTAAACTTTCAGCTGGCAGCTGTTCCTCTGGGGTTCTACCCCCCAATCCCCGTTCCTGCTGGGTGGCTCCCCTTTGATGCTCCAGCCCCCCAGATACTATCTAGATTGCCTCCCAATGCTCCATCTTTTCCAGCCTTGGCAAGGGTCTACTTGACTACTTGGCATGGTGGCTGCCTTTCTGTTTGGACCTCGGGTAGATGGCGCTGTCCAGAATCCTCCTTGGTCTCCAGAGAGCAGATATTGCATTAAGTAGTATACAATAAACTCAGCAGGCCTGTTTCTTCTTGACTGGCAGGCAAGGTCTCTTAGACAGATCTTCTCCTGACCACCTATTCTTTACAGTAGGTTTATGTGGGAATGGAAAGGACTTGGACAGAGCTGCAGATAATAGGTCAATATAGAGTCACAAGATCCCCTTTCATGAAGTGTCTTGATCCTCATGGGCCTGAGTTTTATTGTGTAGAGGGGACAGAACACCTGACCTTCTCACTACCGGTTTGGCTCAAACACAGGACATGAAAATGTTTTAGAAACTGGCACGGTCATTGCAAACACATTACTGCTATTATATAAGTTGAATTTGATGGTATTTTTTGCTCAGCCCAATTGATTTTCAGCCTGATCTGTGCACTAAGCTTATTATCATGGGTAGCATGCACAATCCAGAGCCTCACACAGCACGGTGCTGCACAAACCTCTGCTTCGGTCACTGTGCAGCAGTCACTGTACTGAGCTCTGATTGGCAGCTTGCCAGCTTGCCAAAGCCAAGAAAGTTGGGCAACATACCAATGTCAAGAACCCTCTGCTTGGCCGTGTGCTGCCGGGAATGCCAGTATTTCCAGTATTTGAGCTGTTCATCTCGGTTTTTGTCTTCACTGAAGACCACCATCACCACACTCTGCAGGAGAGAACACAGCCGTTACCTTCTGCTCAGTATCACACTACCTCACAGACTCACTTCCAACAGCAGCTCTACCACTGGCATGCTTCTAGAATGTACCTTTTGTTGTTTAAGAAAAGTACAGAGAGCCAGGCACAGTGGGGGCTCTGGCCTTTAATACCAGCACTGGTGTGGCAGAGACAGGTAGATTGCTATGTCCAGCCTGGGCTACAGGTAGTCCAGCCTGGGCTACAGAGGGGGTTCTGGGACAGCCAAGGCTATTACACAAAGAAACTCTGTCTCAGAAAAAAAAAAAAAAGAATAGTCCAGAGAACAGAGCAAGGAGATGCCTCTAAGCTGAGGTGTTTGTTGCCAAGTCTAATGACCTGAGTTAGACCTCCAAGACCCACAGGGGAGGAGAAGGAGAGTTATCCTCTGAGCAGGAACCTTACATGCGTGAGCACAGAGAAGCAGAATCCTTAATCATTCTTACCTCCTCACCACACATCAGACGAAATAATCTGTTTTGCTTTTTTTTTTTTTTTTGATGTTCTTTTTTTTTCTTTTTTTCCCTTCTTTATTTTGTATTTATCAAGAAAAACAGTAAAATGAATTTAAAATACTGATAAGTTAACAATAACTATGAAGAAGATAAAAATCATAAGTATGACCTATCAAGGGTGATAATGCAAATAAGATTACTGCATATATATTTACTTTGTGTTCAGCTTTCCCTCTGAATTTTTTCTTGCTTTTTTGTGTGTGGTTAGCTAGAACATCAAAAAGCATTTGGTTTGCATAGGGAATAAACACATCTGAAGCCTTCTGTCTTAAATTGAATTGGTAAAAAATTTGTAAAAAAGCAGCATCCATCTCTCGTCTACAGAGATGCCTCAGGCTGGAGTGGAGCAGGTAATGAGAGAGTTACACAGGAAATACAGAAAGAAACGCTGGCAACAAATTCATATTGATAAGCAAAGATTTAAAAACCTCAGATAATTAGTAACCCAAAAGTACAAGAACAGCTTATACTCAATAAAACATGGTTGTTCTTTACATGAGCTAAAAAAACTAATTCTATTTCACAGAAATAAGGAGCCAAACCTTATTTCAGTTCTAAATTACAAACAGCCCCCATTAAACTGAATCTAGATATATATTCACTGTTGTTTATGGAAAGCAGATGGCAATGCTCCTGTCTCAGCCTCCAGAGTGATAGAATTATAAATATGAGCTACCAAACCTGGTTCAGGCCGTATTTTCAGCCAAAATAGAACAAAGGGAGATAAAATTTCCATATTAACTGGTTTTTTGGTTTTGTTTGTTTGTTTTGGTTTGGCTTTTTGAGTCAGAGCTTATTTGTGTAACAGCCCTAGCTGTCCTGAAACTTGCTTTATAGACCAAGCTAGCTTTAAACTTGAACTTAAAGAGATAGCCTGCCTCTGCCTCCCCAGTGCTGGAATTAAAGGTGTGTGCCATCATATCCAGCATACAATATCCACATAAAGGACTTTCATGGTCCCCACAAATGGAACTATTGGGGAAACTCTGTTGTCCCATCCTTGAACGGCTGCCCCTTTTCAGAGGGTTCCTGTGGTGCTGTGCAGAACTTGCACATATATGATTAAACTCTTACCTGGGGCTTAAGATTTTTTAAAAGAAAAACAAATGCATCTTGGGTATTCTTCCCAGACACCCACATCTGGATGGAGACCCTTGGAGAAACTTCTCTGTTTCTCATTCCCTCAGGAAGCTCCACAGAAGAGTTTCTAGTTACAGTTGGTTTTCTTGGTGGTGCTGGGGATGGAGCCCAAAGCCTCACACAGACCAGGACCAGACAACTCCAGCACAATGCACATCCTCTGCTTACAAGAGTTGAAATCAGGAAGCTGGCACCTATGCCAGGGCCCCTCCCATCTTAGCTTCTGAAAGCCAGGGTTGTTATTATTATTATTAATATTTTTATTTTATATGAATTGGTGTTTTGCCTGCATGTGTAACTGTGTAAGGTGTCAGATCTTGGAATTACAGACAGTTGTTAGCTGCCATGTGGATGCTGGGAATCAAACTCAGGTCCTCTGGAAGAACAGTCAGTGCTCTTAACCGCTGAGCCATCTCTCCAGCCCTTGTTGTTGTTGTTATTATTATTATTATTATTATTATTATTATTATTAAAGGGTTGTGGTTAGTTTTAGTTTGCTATTGGATATGCAGCGCCTGGCCACGGTCTCTCACACATGAAAGACACTGTCACTGTATGACCTGTTGATGCCGCGTGTTCTCCCCATAGTTCTGGCCACAGGGTTGGAACATGCTAATGCTCCTCACAAAGGACAGTTTCCTGGGCACCTTTAGGCCTCCACTGCATGGTTCACAGTGCATGGGAACTTGGCAGACAAGTGATGGAGGAATTATGCTCTACACGTGCTATGGTTCCCTGCTTCTCAAGCTGAAATGCTGAGCGGGACTCGGCTGCGGACAGAATATGGTGGGCTAAGACCACAGACACAGCAGCTTGAAGCAATTTATAAGAAGCGAAAAAATATGTATTCTGAAATGAACCAGGAGAGTCCTTCAGTCCATTCCAAAGTGTGGAGTAACTTTGCTTTCAGGTAGAGACAGATTAGCTGCCCCCTCCCTGTTGGCAGTGGTGGGCATGCAGGTACTGGCAGTCTCCCAAAGCACACAGGGAGGGCACCAGTGTCAATTCATGAGATTAATACTCATGAATCTGAAATCTCTCCAAGCTACTGCTGGTGGGGACCTGGGTAAACCGGGGAATGAGAAGACATCGTAAAGGCTATAAATGGTCAGTGGAAAATCATCTTGGTGACCGTGTTCCCACAAACATATCCTGATTTACAGATAACTGAAAACAGCTACACAGGCTCCAGGCTGAGAATGAGGTAAGAGGAATTCCTTGGATACAGTGAAAAAACATGTTCACCTGGGTTGCTCCCCTAGGGTTTATTGGTAACTGATTAAAACGATAAACTGGGAGCCAATAGGTTCTCTTGCACCAAACTTTCTGATTTATTTATTTTGGATTTTTTTTCCCATGCCATTTCACAAGGATGTGAGGAGGTAACCCCACCCCTCCAGTCACCCCATATTTTATTTGAGAAATGTGGCTCATACCCTGACTTTGCTGATGGGGTGTCGGAAGCATTTATTGTCTCCAGTCTCACTGAGTGTTATGGCGTAGAACTGTCCTTTGTTGAGGTACGTCATGGGGCCCTCCCCCTGCTTCTGACGGAGGGATTTGGTAGCTTCCAGGGTGTACTGAAATGTACCACTGCAAAGAGAAAACGAAAAGCAGCCAGCTCACTAACTGGAACATTCCTACCTTCCCAAGCAGGTTCATATCAACAGTATCTTATTAGAATACTAACAAATGTTTACAGACAAAATATAGAATATAGCAGCAGAAATGAGTCCAGACCAAGGGTCAGTGCTATACAGTATAATATACCCAGCATTTTTAATGTGGATCATAAACCACATGGTTTAAGTGAGGAGAAAGTCCAGGATGTGCTGGGAAAATTCCTGCCAGGAAACAGTGGGCAGGTAGATGCTGGGACACTCAGCTTCAGAACAAGTCAAACATCAGTGCTTCTCTTCAGTTTCTGTATTTGCCCAGTTTTCTTCATGCCTAGCCTCAACTTACTTAAAAATATTTTAAAATATGAAAACCCCAAATTCAGGGGCTAGAGAGATGGCTCAGAGATTAGGAGCACTGACTGTTCTTCCAGAGGTCCTGAGTTCAAATCCCAGCAACCACATGGTGGCTCACAACCATCTATAAAATGATATCTGGTACCCTCTTCTGTATACTGTAAACATAATAGATCTTTTAAAAAAAAGGAAAAAAAAAAGAAAACCCCAAATTCAAACATTCACCACTAAGCATCAAAGTCCCTCCTTTACAGGGTATTTTCATCTCATTTAGTTTTGCATAAAGGGGAACTGAACTCATGACCTCATGCTCCAGGCCAGCGTCTTAACACTGAGCCTCATCCTTTGGCTTTTTGTGGTCCATCCTGAGGAAGTTCTTGCTGGGGGTTAGGCTGCCCTGGAACTTGGTTGGGATCTTCTACCTCAAACTTCTGAACAGCTGGCATCATAGGCGTGTGCCTCAAAAACTGGCCTGGTTCTTGTTTAAAAAGCTGCAGATGGGCTCATGGTCAGGCTACTCGAAATCAAGTTTGCAGATGGCCTCTTTCAACAACTGGTTTACTGGCTGCTTTTGCAAATAAAGTTTTCCTGGGGCAGCAATGTCTGATGTCCACTGTCTAGCTCATTGCAGAAAGAGCACAGATCTTTGCTCAAACGGTTTCTCTGATATTTTTAGGACTTAATCTATAAAACAAAAGAGCATTGATTTTTTTTCCTAATTCTGAAGACTATGCCGATTGTTTGAAATTAATATAGTAGGTATGAACCATATCTTTTTAACTTCATTTGTTATTTCAAAAGTTGGTGTTTTGGTTACATTGTGGAAAGAATCACAGAAGGGGGCTTGTAACAAGCTCTGTACTTTGTGACTCATTAGGTCCCTCTCCACTGCCTTCAGTTTGCAGCCCACTCATCCATCACTCAAGGTCTGGAGCAACAATGACTCAGTCAATCATGACCTCACTCACAGGACTGGGAAGGTCTACTTCCTGTGTTAGATGCTTTTGAAATGTTTTATTTATATTTCAACTTTTAGAGTAAGAAATCACTTAAGGTTTTTTGTTTTGTTTGGTTTTGTTTTCTGTTTTTTTTAATCCTTATTTGTCAAAAACCTGAGGCTTGGAGCTGGAGAGATGGTTCAGTGGTTAAGAGCACTGCTCTTCTAGAGGATCCGGGTTCGATTCCCAGCACCCACATGACAGCTCACAACCACCTGTCACTCCAATTCCAGAAGATGACACCCTACAGGAGCGAGGTACACATGTGGTGCCAAGACATATTTGCAGACAAAACACTTAATGCATAAAATAACAGAATAAAAGATTCAAAAGGCAGAGGCTGGAGAGATGGCTCAGCGGTTAAGAGCACTGACTGTTCTTCCAGAGGACCTGAGTTCGATTCCCAGCATCTACATGGTAGCTAACAACTGTCTGTAATTTCAAGATCTGACAATCTTACAGTTATACATGCAGGCAAAACACCAATTCACATAAAATAAAAGTAAGTATTTAAAAAAAAAGATTTAAAAGGCGTCAGTTACATGCCTCTCTATGACCTACCTTGCTGTCTGGTCATACATATACTCTTCAGCACCAACAGAAGCACTCCGAAATTTCTGAAAATTTTAAATTATAGAATTAAAACAAACATGCTGGGAATATATGTAAATATTTAAAAAACAAATGTAAGTAATAATATAGTGGTAACCATATTCTGTTCCCATCTTATCATCTCCTGGGGAAGGAAAAATGTTTCCAAAGTATCTGCAGGTACCAGAGGTTATGTCTTCAAACATCTAAACCATTTTTTTTTTCAATTTTCTGTTCTAACATGCTATTTCAAATGTTACAAGTATAAAATTAATGAAAGACCAATTATAGAGGCAAAATGACACAGCAAAAGGCAGGCTAATAGAGTGAATGGAAGCCTAGTTTCTAGAGTAGGACCATCAAGGATCAAGCTTGAGCTAATTTACCTGACACTCATATAAAACTGTGTGCTATTTTCTCTGTTAAATGCTACTCATAAGCTGTGATGAGACCAGCCTGGTCATCAGAGTGAGTTGTAGTACAACCAGGCCTACAAAGAAAAACCCAGTCTCAAAAAAAAAATTTACTCACAGTGTATGACCACATTAAACAAACTAGCATAATACTAAAAGCATGTGAGGTACAGCACAAACATTTTATATCTGTATTAAATCCTAGTAAACAGTAACATGTTGACTGCACCAAACATCCTCTAAGCATCTCCCCTGGCAAATGTTTTCAGAACAGATTTTGGGAGGAGGCTCTAAGGTACGTGCTACACAAACAGCACCCTGCGTCTGGTTCATGTTGGTGTTGACATCTGTAAGTTTGTCACATGCCATGGTTCATGCTCACACACAAGAACACACACACAATCTATAAAGCAAATACAACATTGGTGAAAGGTCATACAAGCACACTGTCCACACGTGCACACACATCTGGTCCTTGCTCTGTAACTCTGAATAATCTCTGTCTGTGGCACCTCCCCCTTCTTCTCATTTCCATCCTTTGTTCAGTGTTCTAGAAGTTTCCAAATCATCTTTATCCTCCCTCCTCACCATGTCTAGAATTCAGCATGCTCATACTCTGCAGTTTCTATTGACATATGTGTAATTCTTTTTTTTTTATATAAGATTTTTTTTTAAACTTTATTTATTTGCCTTGGTGTTTGCCTGGAACTGGAACTACAGACAGTTGTTAGCTGCCATGTGGGTGCTGGGAATCGAACCCGGGTCCTCTGGAAGAGCAGACGGTGCTCTTAACCGCTGAGCCATCTCTCCAGTCCCCAGATTGGGAAATTTTGATGTAGGAGGGTACCATGATGCCTTCAAAGGCACTTAAGGAAGTTGCTTTAGATAGAAAGAATGATGTCTAAGGTCTGCACTTCAAGGACTCTGCAACAATTCTGGCAGCCACGAGGAAGGAGTCAGCATTAACGAACATGCTGTTTGGATCTCTCCTTGCCTTCAAGTCTAACAGCCAAGGATGGGACAGGAGGCTGAACACACTGGACTTGTGAAGCCTGGGTCTCCCCTCTCCCAGGTGGTGTGAGAACATATAGAACTGTGAGAACTTATTCTCTCAAACACTGTCAACAAATGCAGGCCAGAACCGAATTCTGCTCCAGCCCATAAATGTATATGCACAATAAAAAAGGAAGTTGATGCCAAGTATAATTATTTTTTAATATTAATTTTTCTTTAATTATCTTTACAATCTTTTTTTAAACTAAGTAGACAGTTTACTTAGAAAACATCACAATGATTTAGATGGTCACTAAGTAGGTTGGATAAACCTAAATAATTGAGAATTAGAACCCACGTGCTTAATTAGGGTTTTCTGACCAGTTGTCTGTGTCCTTCACTTTGGGCAAACTTTTCAGTACTACTTACAGTGTGATATAAAAGCTAGCAGACACAGATCACTGCACCTCACCACAATTTCATGAAAACATCTACAGATTTCTTCCTCATTTGGACTCAATAAAAGAAGGCCTGATAATGTGTATACAAACCACACTTAAGGGCAGGGCTCCTGCCCAGTCAACTCAAAACAAACTCAAGCATATTTGAGATTTTTGTTTCATAATGCTTTGCCTGGGCGTTTCTTCCACCATGCTGGCCCTTTGCTTATATATTAGGATTTCCAATTTGGAGGTTTTATGAGGTGTGTGTGTATGTGTGCTGCTTATCCAGCTTTTTCTTCGGACTTTTTTTTTTTTTACCTCTGTTTATTTACTTTGTTCTGTAATTCTTTGCTTGTTGGATTTGCCCATTTGTTTTCTAAAGGGAGGAAAGCCATGGGCTTGAAGGGATGGATGGGGAGGTGAGGAGAACTGGTAGATGAGGGAGGGACCCAAGATCAGAACATACCATATGAAAATGATGTATTTTCAGCTAAAAGGTGGGATACCATACATTAGATCCTCACACAGTAGCATATTTAAAATGACTATCAGCATTCTAGCTTTTGGTTCTTGAGATGAGAGGCAAAGAGAAGACATTTGCCAAGAATATACCACAAGAAGACAAGCATTCTTGTGGGGAAATTCGATGCATCTAAATTAAGTTGTGTCTTTCCATCTTTTCACACTGGACATTGGTTTCGGCTTTATCATTTACGCAATCATCTGCCCAATTATGCTGAAAATTCTCTTCACACAAGCTGGTAAACCACATGCGATAGGTACCACATTAAACAAGACCACAGCAGGACCCATTTTCATGTTTGTAGTTTAGCAGAGGAGAACATTCATCACATGCATGCAAAAAACCAAACCAAAACAAGGCTAGTGGCAACACACTTGCTTAGCAATGCAGGGCCAAAAGCTCAGGTCCCTTTACAAACTGTGACATTGCTGTGCTAGAGCAGGCGTGTTCCGTGAGAACATGTCACAACCAAGGAGAATCCAGGCCACTTCCTGACTCCCTAGCAGTGATGCTTCTGGTGTAACACAAACAAGGCTGACAAGGGAGGCACTATCCTCCGCTGAGCTGTGATTCACAAAAGCACAGCTACCTGTACCAAGAGAGCGGAAGCCCCTCTAAGAGAGTGTCGCTGCTTTCTGAGCAGACACCGGTGGCCAGCCATGTCAAGTTCGAACATGCCACCTCCAGAACAACGATTACAGAGGTCCCCACGTTTACATTTGACAAGATCCGACCCAAACTGTTCCCTTCCCTCAGACTCTCCAGTGACAAATGTTGTCGATCCAGCCAGAGTCCCAGACATTCCTGGGGTGTGCTGGAAAGAAGTACCAAATTTCAGATTTTCTTGGTGAACAACTTTACACTCATGCTTACAACCCTCTGGCAAGGAGATGGTTAATGATCATAGATTCATATCATAGATCCATAGATCATTCAATTCACTTCTGTGGAAAAATATCTGCAAAGCAAACACTGACTTCTCGGAGACAGAACAGCTGACGGAGTAAGCGGTACTTCCCTTTGGCATCCAGCGAGGTTGCAAACTCAAGGACCCCAAAAAGCCCCATGCACAACAGCGTCCTTCACAACCTTCCTTATCTAAACTACACATATATCTGATAACATGTCCCCCAAATAGTGTGGCAGTTCCCCTGTCCACACTCACAAGCTCTGTGACTAACACATCTCTACACCAATGACAATCCACATATGAAAAATCTCCGTCTTCCCGTGGGACTGAGTGATGGCTTCAGCTATTTGCTTTTCTCCAACAGCATCCTGAATACTTGGGGACAAGTCATGTGCTCAACAATATCAGACTACAAAAATCTGTTACTCAGATTAAAACTACAAAAGGTTGTTTGTTGATCTTAAGTGATGTCAAATAAACTGACTGGCAGATTTTTTTCAAGGTCATTAAAAGTCTAATTGTAAAACTACCAAATTCAAGGAAATGTGACAACCCCTCAGGGTATAGAATTGCTTAGCTTTCTGACTATAGCCACTTCCAAGAGAATGTGACAGGTACCCATAAGCATCGGGTGCCAGCCATGGCAGGGTTGCTAGTACCCCTTTGAGGGAGACTGCTTCTGGCCAATGAAGTGTACCTCTGCTCCCTACCTGAAAGATAAGCAGTATCTATTGAGACAGATAAGGAACATTCAGATTTTAAACAAACACTGGGTCGGTCATTATCTTATGCAATAGAATTAATAAGAGTCTTAAAGGAGCCTTCTCTGCAAGGAGACAGGTGAGCAGTTTGCCCACTAGCTGCGGTCACCAGTCCTCCATACTGAGAAAGCGCAGCTGACACTCATGAAATGGTTGTCACTTAGAATGCTGCTGCTGTGTCCCTTAAAATTCATGTGCTGGAACTTGATGCTGAGAGATGGGTCATAAACTAACCTCCAGGACTGAGAGTGCATTCATTGTTGCAAGGTGGGGCTGTGATGAAAGCAAAATTGTCACCTGTCACATGGATGTGGCCCTTTCACCCTTTGAATTCTAACAATACAGCCACCATCAGATGTGGCTCTTAGGTGTCTCTGTCCCAATGGCACTGAACAGGAAGGCAGATGAAGGTGCTTGGCATGCCGCCAATGGACTTGCCTTTCTTTGGGAAGCCAGCAGTCCCTCCACACCTTACTTATAGGCCGGGAAAAGCTGAAATCAAGAAAGCCAATGCCATTCATTTCTCATCAGTGGTTCTGCTCCTATATGACAAAACATGCACTCATGGCAGCCTAGGTCAATAACTGGAGAGGTGGCCCACTGTGACATCCTCAGTGGCTAACCTAAGATTCTATGGCAAGTAGAAGGGCACAAGAATATCCTTTCAAAATTACTGAGTAGTGCTGGAAGAAGTGTGCACATGGGACAGCCAGCCTCGCTTTTTACACCATGTATAAAATGGGCCAGAGGTGACTCAGCAGGTAAGGTCTGACAAGCTGAGTTCAATCTCCAAGATCCGCAAGGTGGGAAGAAAAAGTTGCCCTCTGACCTCTATTCCCATGTGCTCACACAAACACATGCATACACACACATCAAAACAATAATAATTAGAGCACGCAGAGGTGCCAAGCATCTTTAATCCCTAAGGCAGGCAAACCTCTGGGTCTGAAACCAGCCTGGATTACGGAGTGAGTTCTAGGATGGCCAGGGGTTACACAGAGAAGCTCTGTCTCAAAAAAACTAATAATGATGAAGGCCATAAATGAAAATTTACAGCCAGGTGTATCGGTGCATTCTTTTAGCCCAGCATTTGAGAGGCAGAGACAGGCAGATAACTCTGAGATTGAGAACAGTCTGATCTACATGTTAAGTTCCAGGGCAACCAGGACTACATAGACCCTGTCTCCAACAGATGGATAAATAAATTTAGGGAAAAAACCCTATAAACTTGGTTTTTTTAAATTTTTTTTTATAAACTTATTTTTTTAAGTGAATTAAACACTTACATCTGAGAGGAGAAAGTACCAGCTAGCTATCCAGAAACACAAGAAGTTGTTGAGACATTGGTTTAGACGCATTCACAAGCATGCACGTGAGAAAGCTGTTGAGAGACTGGTTTGGACACACTCAACAAAATTGTTGGGACACTGATTTGGACACATATACATGCACACAGGAGAAAATTGTTAAGACAATGGGTTAGAAAAAGACATCTTAACATTTTAAAGCATAAAGACAAATTTGATAAGATAAATTTGATCTGATTATATAACAATACAAAGACTCTGGGATTAAGATGATAGATTCCCCTTACCTAAAGAACTCTTTACAACTTAATAGAATATAAATTATCAAAGACTTGAATAGAGATTCCACATAAGATAAAAGGAAAGGCAAACAATGATATGAAACAATACTCAGATTCAGGGGACAGCATAGACATGCAGATTGAAAACAGAATGGACATCACCAAATCATCACTAAAATAGCTGAAGTTAAGCAAAGTAATCATATTGGCATATGATGTGGAGAACAGGAACACTCTTACATCACTGAAGGGAATAAAAATAACTCATAAATACCATATTTTATGTATGTGCCCGATAAAGCACACATAGGCCTCTCAATCCAGCAGTTAACTCCAGTCCTAGACACCCGAAAGAAACAAACGTCCACGCCTACTAAATCATATACCTGTCTGTTCAGTTAATGGTTGACAACCCCAAACTGGAAGCAATCAAACACCCACCAGCTAACGGACTGGTAAACAAGCTGTGACATACTCTCATCTTGGAAATGGTTTACATATAAACAAAAATAAATAAATCCAAAAATATGTTAAATGAAAGAAGACACTATAAAAGAATATATTGCGTTCAACTTACATAAAATTTTAAAGGAAGGAATGCTGCAGAAGACAGAGGTGGATTAGTGATTGCCAAGAGCCAGAGAAAGAACAGTTTAAGGTCAAAGAGGTTCATTGTAGGGTAAAAACTTTCTACATTGTAGCTCTGATGTTGAATACCCAATTGTAAATAAGTACTAAAATTTCTACATTTATGCAATTAGAACTTGTGAATCTAAAACATGTAGATAAACAAAAAACGGTTGTGCTGTGAAGTTTTTAAGTCTGAGAAGATTATGACCTCTCTATTTGTTACAAAGTATATACCCATAAACACACTGGACAATGCAACCAATTCCTGGGGTATTCAGTCTGACAAAAAACTGCAAAGAGCTACATTGTTTTAAAAAGGGAATGGCACTCACACTTTTAGCTTCTACCATTTGCAAAGTTCCAAAGAAACGAAGCAGATAACTACAAAGCACTGAGTTCCACATAAGTCTCTCCTAACCCCTCATAAATATTTAGGACTTAAACCAAAACAAAATACAACCTGAGAGACAAGACAGAAAAATTCCTCCACGTATTTAAAAAATACCAACTTACCAACAAATGCGTTAAAAGAATAAGAGCAGATAAACTCTCAATTCCCTTGAATGGAAAGCAGAGAACTGTTGGGGACTCACCTCCGGGACCCCGTCTTTGAAGCCCTCACTGTAGGTGCTGTCGGGGGTGCTGCGCTGGTCGTCCTTGAGATAGGAGCTGTGGCTGGCTATGGACGGCAGGTCATACTGAGTCTGCTCGAAGATGACCACGCGCTGCTCCTCGCCGTCTGCACGGGGATAGTGTACCGGGGGCGCCATGAACACGGGCGTGAAGTCCTCGGCTTTGACCACGGTGATGCCCGACACCGGGATGACAGCCGGGCTCTCGGTGATGGACACGCTGTACTGCTCACGCTTTGAACTCTCCACGTGGTCTTGGCTGAGACAGAGGTTCACGGGGACAGTCTTGAGGACCTGCACTCGGTTCTCGCCTCCGCTCAAAGTGCTCTGGGCTTCACTGGTGCCGAGACAGTTTCTGTGTGTTCAGACCCGTGAGGTGACAGAATTAGGATAAAGCTCCACTTTAAAAGCCTGATAAAACAACCAGTGTAGGCAGCCATGCTGCTAAACAGTGAGGGAATGACTGGTCCAGGATCTTCACAGTGGGGTGCTGTGGATCTTTGTGTCATTAGAACTAAGACAGCTAAGTATGTGCATCCCTGGGTGGCACAAAGGAAGAAGTCTCCACCCTCTATAAAATACACACCCCACCTGAAAAGAAAAAAAGGTGGAAAGATGGCCCTAAACCCTAAATCTTACCATCTTAACATTGGACCTTCTACTATGCAGAAACTGAAGCACTGGGAGAGTGACTACCAGAACAGGCCAGTAAGACACACCAAGGCAGGCAGATTCTCTTAGACAAGGGAAATTTATCAACATGGGAAAAGCAAGCCAAGATAAGGAACAGTGGAAAGATGGTTTAGAGTAAAAGCAACTTTTAAAACCCTAACTAGTTGGGGGCTGGAGAGATGGCTCAGCGGTTAAGAGCACTGACTGTTCTTCCAGAGGACCTGAGTTCAATTCCCAGCAACCACATGGTGGCTCACGACCATCTGATGACATCTGGTACCCTCTTCTGTATACTGTATACATAATAAATCCTTTAGGGCTGGAGAGATGGCTCAGAGGTCCTGAGTTCAGTTCCCAGCAACCACATGGTGGTTCACAACTGGTACCCTCTTCTGTATACTGTATACATAACAAATAAAATAAGTATTTTTTAAAAGAAAAATCCTAACTAGCAGCCCTGTATGATGGCTCATGTGGTTAATACCAGTATTCAGGAGACAGAGGCAGGTGGATCCTCAAAATCAAGGCTAGCCTGGGCTACATAGCAAGTTCCAGGCCAGCCTGGGCTACACAGTGAAATATATAAACAAATAAAACCTGAACATACAACCACGGCAGATAGATATTATATGATATTATTTGCACCTTAACTTGAACAGTCAAAATGATAAGTATGAAGTATTATGACTTTTGAGGCAGTGATTGTAACTGAATTTACCAATATTTATTATTGTTAAGTTTGTTTATAATGAACTTTACATATTTATTTATAATAAAATGCCTTTAGTTATTAGAGATATAAATCAGAAGTAAAGGTGAAATGATTTGACGGTAAGATTTTAAGGCATTTGAGGAGAATGTGGTGTATAATCGGAATCTGAAAAGCCTGTGGCCTTCGAACCCCACTCCAACTATAGGAATACCAGACTCATTCTTGAGGGAGGTTGGACAAAACTGGATTTGGGCAGGAGTGGAGAATGATCCAAACATTATTGGATCAGTGGGACCATAGGACTGTCTGCTCCCTGCCCAGCGAAGGGATGGGGAGTTGCAGAGAAGAGAAATGTCAAGATGTGTTGGGAGGGGGAAGGGACCTTGAATGAGGATATACAGGGATGGGAAAAAAAAATTTCAGAGGGAAAGCTGAACACATAGTAAATATATGTGTAGCAATCTT
>PVIH01019541.1:0-17867 GCA_004025045.1 Sigmodon hispidus | reverse complement strand
TGTTAAATACAAAATAAAGAAGAAGAGAAGAAAAAAAAAAAAGAAAAGAAAAGCCCGTGGCTGCTGTACTGCCACATAGGAGAGGGTTCACTGCTTCGTCCTCTGCAGTGGAAAATCTCAAAGGCAGGAAAGGATACTGGTGGCAGCTCATGCTTGCAGTTCTAGCAACTGGGAGGCTAAGAAAGGATTGCTGTAGGTTGAAGGCAGCCTGGGCTACTTACTGAGTTCCAGGCAAGCTGGGCTACCAAGTGAAACCTTGTCTCAACCAGAGAAAGCAAAGACAGACACGGTAATTTGAAGGGTTGATGGGAAGGATATTTTTCACTATTTTATGAAACAAAATAAGAAATTATCATTATAATATTTTAACCAGCTACGAAATGTCAGTTTATGGATATTCCAGCATTTAATTACTTTGGGGGTGTAAGGAAATGTGTAAGTGGGTGTCAGCACAATGGGATCACTGAGCACTGCTGTGGTACAGAGAGAGAAAGCAGTTTAGAAAGTTAACTTTGGGCAGGATATGATGAAACACTTTCATCTATATTAAAAAATTGGGGTAGAGATCAGAAATCAAGAGGAATGTGAGAGTGTTGTAGATATTAAAGATGATCTTGCTAACAAAGGGCCTCTGCTCGGCTAAGCCTGTGGAAGGAGCATTTGTGAATGGTTCTCCAGGACAGAGAAGAGAAAGTACAAGCTTTATGGATCCTCATCTTTGTTCATTGTGAATCTGAGTTACTTTTACCTAGTGTGTCCTATCTGGGGTCAACTGGCATATTTTGTTGAGAGGAATAAATGTTTGAACAAAATTGGTTTTCTCAGAAAGTTCTCCCACTTTCTCTCCATAAAGGAGATGCAATGGTCTTTGCACTTCCCTACCAAGCAAGAGTTGGTGATGTTAGCTTTGATTTTTCGGATAGAACTTCAAAGTAACACTTCAAAAAGAATGACTCTGCGTAAGCAAAGTGAACAGAAAGACACCAGAACATCTGAGGCTATCACAGACCTGCAGCGATCACTCTGAGCAAAATCTGTAGGTCTACAAACACATGGCTTTAAGCAATAGGCTGTTCTCATGCGCAAATAACAGACTGGGTCACATAGAAGACACAGTGAAGATTTAGACATTAGGTTTAACAGGACTCCAATGAGCTAAGTACCAAATGATGCCAGAATTCAGACTACCCGTTTGGATCAGCATTTCATAAAGCCCCTGTTCTGAATAATTCATAGAATGTTAATAGATGTCTGTCAAATAAAAAGAATCCACTATAAAAAATTGATGCTAAAAAGCAAACTGGGAGGGGGGATTACAACAGGACTGTGTTGCCATAACAAGACAGACTTAGCAGATCCAAGCCAGCCAGGATGAATGCCCTGGGGCCCTGGGGCATTCCTTCATCTCTTTAGCTGTAATCAAGGACTTTGCAAACCCATTTTATTCTTGACCATCAATATTTGTGAATACACCACACTTTCAGGCTGGCTGTAAATTCCACACAGATTGGTAAATACGCCAATCACCCAATTGCCATCTGGGACCCTTTACAGACTGGCTTTGCCAAATTATTCAAATATCAGGCCAGATTTCTTTATTCTCTACTTATTACAAAAACATGAATTTCAAGCAAATAGTACAAATCAAAATATCTTTCAGTGTTATTATTATCAAGTAAATAAGCAAATTACAAAGCTATATAAAACTAGTCAGATAATTACTATAAAAATTCAGATCTGTCTTTGGCCTCAGTGGAAAAGCAAGATGACAAAAGGAAAGTCTTCCTTTGGAAAAAAAAATCACAATAAGATGCACGTGCTGTGCCACCGCTGTGGTTCTAAGGCCTACCAGCTTCAGAAGTCAACCTGTGACAGATACCGTGGCTACCCTGGCAACCGTGGCTACCCTGGCAAGCTCGAGAGTGGCTACACTGGAGTACCAAGGCTAAGAGACAAAACACTACCAGGACTGGGCGGATGAGGCACCTAAAAATTGTCTATGGAAGATTCAGACATGGGTTCCGTGAAGGGACAACACCCACGTGGGCAGCAGTCGCAGCATTCCAGTTTATCTTGAGGATTTCAATCAGTCATAAAATAAATGTTCTGCTTTCAAAAACAGTTTCATTTGCTTATTTAGGAAATTTTAATTTAGATCCCCAAAAGACAGAAGAAGCAGGGCTTTGGGCCCTACCTTTTCTGAAAAACAAACTTCCAGTTCAAGTTATAGTTGTAATTTAATTTTCTGTGTGTTTTGCCTGCATGCATCTGTGTGCACTACTTGCATGTCTGAAACCAATGGAGATCAGAATAAGATAGCAGATGCTCTGAAACTGAAGCTGATTGTGCTAATTGTGAACCACCACGCAGGTGCTGGGAACCAAGCAAGAGCAGCAAGTGCTCACTGGGTCTCTACGGGCCGTTGGGAAAAGTGTTCTAAGAAGGGTCTCTCTGGATCCCTGGGCTGTCTTGAGACTCAATACGGCCTGAAACTCAGAGAGATCCACCTGTCTCTGCTTCCCGAACACTGAGGTCTAAGACATGCCATTGTGTCCGCTTTTTTTTTCTTTTTCTTTTTTTTAAACTTCATTTTTATTTATTTATTTATTTATTTGCCTTGGTGTTTGCCTGGAACTGGAACTACAGACAGTTGTTAGCTGCCATGTGGGTTGCATGTGTCATACCTTTTATCCTGGTCATCTTGGCTGTCGCTTGCCTTGCTCACAGACAGAAGTCTCTTGTCTCGAGGAACCTGGAGATCAGTAGAGAACCATCAGACTTACTGACTACATGACGAGGCAGACACCAGCACAGGCAAAGGGACTGAAGGGGGGCTTTCTGCAGAAGTAGGCTATCAATGGAAAATGGTTAAGAGCAAATAGCCTGACTAGAAGTGGAGACAAAGGTGAGCAGTGCATATTCATGCTAACCATAACTCAGCTGACCCAGGGGACACTGAGTGTCCCAGCCCTCAGAACGGGTGAGTCAAAGAGCCGCGTATGGGGTGAAAATGGCAGAGAGAAAGTAGCCTGCTGAGGAACGTGGAGTAAGCTTTTCTGAAGCTGGACAGCAGGTGCTGCAGGCACCTGGGTGTGACAGTTCAGCTGCTCTGCCAATGAGCATCCCTAAGCACTCCCTAAACCACTGTCTGGGAAGACGGCCTCAATTCAGTCTTTCCAATCATCTCATTCCTAAGCATGACGCCAGCATATTTCCTGGCACATTATTGAAAAGTATTCTTGAGAGATGATTGGTGCCTCCTCTCCATCCAGACATGAATAAGTAAGTGGTTTGGATTTGGTTGCGTTGGTAGATTCTTGACATTTGCATTTGCTTTGGGGCTTGTTCATTTGTCTGTGGCTAGCCTTGAAGAGTTCTTAGCCAACAGTTTCACTCACTGTTTTGAGATAAACACACATTGATGTGAAGCCTCTTCCTACTAGACTCCTCTAGGAATTCCTATGGTTTCCATTCAGCAAATACATCCACAAGCTGAAATGGTTGAACCAAGAGAGCAGCAAGAGTGGTGCAGAATTTGGAAACCTTGAGTTTGACCACCAGGGCTCAAGTCTAAGGCAAACTCAGTCCAGGTCTCTCGCTGTCAACTGGACCTCATGATAATTCTAAGCTCATAAGTTTGTGGTTGAGTCAAAGCTATGTGTCAGAGTGCTCAGGAGCAGTTAGGATTTTATGCAGATAAACCAGCTGTAAGGCACCATTCGCCTCTTCCTGTAAGAGATCCAGGGGCCAGCACACTTGCTGTCCCCTTGTACGGTGTCCTTTGCCATGCCACTATGCCATAAGAAGACCCTGGCCAGTAGCCAGTGTTATGTTCTTAGACGACTCATCCTCCAGAATCATAAGCAAAACAAACTTCTACATCTGGGATATTCAGATACAGCAAGTGAATCTGGACATAAATTAAACCATTTTTAAATATTTACCTAATTTAATCTGTTATGTTTTGCAGACATGTATAAAATGCATAGAAAGGCCATTCTTTACTTTAGAGGTATGTGGACAGGAAATGTCAGGATGTACTCTTGTCCCTGATTGGATGTAAGGAGGAAGTATGCAGCCAGGAAAAAGTCAGGATGTATACTTGCCCCAGATTGGACCTCATGGGAAATCAGATGAGTTATGGATTTTGTCTTTTTAAGTCCCTTCAAACTCTGACTCAGGACCATTCCTGGAAACCGGTATTTAATTAAAGCTTGCTTTAAACTTGGCTTTAAACTATCAGAGTGGTCTTATTCTCTACTCGTGGGATTGATAGTAAACCAGGTACCCTCCTTTGTAAATTAATCACTAATTACTTGTGTCTCAAGGTTATTGTCACTGTTTAACTGAAACAAACCAAACATGCCACCGGCATTTGAAATTATATTCATTCACAACAACACAAAGATCTATTTAAAAGAGTAAAGCAAAGGCAAGGGAAATGGTACAGAGGGTAAAGAGTGCAGCACCGGCCTTACAACTGACCGGAGTTAGATCCCAAACCCACATAAAAGGCTGGATGCAGCGGTGCACATCTACAATCCCAGAATTCTTACTGTGAATTTAGAGGTAGAGACAGGCTAAGCAGCCAGGGGTTTGAGGACCAGCTAGCCTGGTGTATGCAACAGAGCAGCAGATACAGGAGACCTGCTCCCTTCTCTCAAACAGACACGAAATAAATTTACTAAAGTTTTAAAATATATATATTAATATATATGTTAATGTCTTTTAAATTAACTATTAATTATTATATTGATCATAAAAGTCAAAATAAGAAATTATTTTGACCTGAATACTTAAATACTTGAAGGGTGTCAATAGATATTTTTAATTGCTAAAAGCGTCAAATTTTGACTATTTTTCTGCAATAAGAGAAAATTGCTTATCCATTTCTTTCTGAGCAACAGACTGACAACAAAAAGAATGTCTGAGCTCCCAGAAGAGTCTAGGCTGGGGAAAGACCTTTGCACTACTCTCTCTAAACTTCAGCAGGATTTCTTTCCAGATTTCAGAACTACTCCGATTTTTATTTGATTCCCCTCCACCCAATAGGACTTTTCTGTGTGGCTCTGGCTGAGCTGGAATTCTACTTGCAAACCAGGCTGGCCTCAAACCCGGAAATCTGATTGTCTCTTCGGCCTGAGATTTAAAGGTGGGCCAACCACATCCTGCTCTGTTCTTGTGTTTTTCAGATGAACTATTCAGTTAGAAAAGATGAAAAAAAAAATCACAAACAGAAAGCAAAACTACAAAACCAATGCTGGGATTCAGGATTCTTTCCCTCAGGCTAAATCCACCCTTTCCTGCTAACTCTAGCCCACATCTCCTAGAGTGAAGGCCCTTCTTGACACATCAGGAGCCACAGTGACATTTTTAAATTTTCAAGAACAGGATGTCAATATCTGCCAACGCATCCTTTCCAGCTAAGGAGGTGAAAGCCAGGCTAGGCCAGCACAAGTGCCGGTGAGATAACCTAGCACTTCCTAACTAATGTATTAATGTGAGGTAATAATGCCCCCAGCTAAAATGTCCTGATGTGCCTACCTATGCTTCCCTCACATCTTGCTGTCTTAGGTGAGGCAAAAGGAGACCCCAAGTGAAACTATTCTTGATGGCTTTGTCCAAAGCTGCTTTCCCCACAACGGAAAGAGAAAGAGAACTCTACCATGCCTGACTGGTCAGGAGGCTCCAGCATGCTGCCAATTTACAGCCAGTAATGCTTCTGGTTTGTTAAATATAATACTTGTTGACCTTCTCCACTTCAGCTGCTCTCAGAGGACAGATCATAACTCTACACTTAGAGCCCATTGCTGTCTCTCGTTAAACTTCCTGAGATACTCTCACTTTAAAGCTACTGTCGGATCAGCATTCCTTCTAATGTTACATTTGATCTTAAGGACTTTTTCAAAATGAAAACCAATGAAGACAGTCAGGACTGGAACTGCTGCTGGAAGACTAATGAATGCACACACTCAGACGATCCTCACAATAGAGACATCGAGGGCACCAAATGTTTCTTAGTAAAAGTGAAACATTTAGAGACAAGTGAATGCTGTCAGCTGAATAATGACTAATCATGACAGCCACATAAAGGGAAGCTCTTGACCTGGGAAAAATGACAGCAGGTTAATAAATACTCCAGCTCTAGGGATCTGACACCCCTCTCTGGCTTCTGCAGACAGACAGACAGACAGATACACACACACACACACACACACACACACACACACACACACACACACACAGAGAGAGAGAGAAATATTTTTTAAAGAAATAAGTATCTCCTAATTTAAACCTCTGAGTGGGAATAAAGGGTTTCATGAAGAAGAGGAGGAGAGACCCAAAAATTGGTAGAATTTCACCTAAATCCACTGGCCCGGAAAAAAGAACCTGTTCCACGTTGCCGTGGATAAAATGAGGCCCTGGAGGCAGGGAGGAGGGGGCTGGCGGGGACCCACCTTATAGTAGTCATAGAGGAGGCCGAGGGCGGCAGCACTATCCTCATCACCGTTAATGCTCATCATCGCCTTGGTGGCCGCAGTTAGGGGATTCTCCAAGTATGACTTCCAGGCTTCATCCTCACTCGTGTATGCTCGGCGGGTATTGAAGGGAGGGTCACTGGGCATGGGCACTAAGGCCACTAGTCTTTTATTACTGTAAGAACAAGAAAGATGTAAGGCTCACTAGCAGGTAACTCCATCTTTCCTGAGACACACCATTTGGTCACACTGATTTGTATCCCCTAGAAAAAAGGCAGCTTAGAACCGCGCTCAGAAAGCCGAGCTTCCATCCTCCTCAAGCAAGAGGAGTAGTGATTTTTTAAAAGGTAGTATGGGCTTTGACTCATGAGTCAGGGTGCATACTGCTCTTCCAGAGGACCCAGATTCAATGCCCAGCTCCGTCCGTAACTATAGTTCTGCAGCCTCCTCAGGAACCCCACTCACATGACACACATAAGAAATAAACCCACTCAGACACACACACACACACACACACACACACACACACACACACACACACAAGTATTTTTTAAGGGCAATATATCCAGTTAGTTTATGTTGCTCTCCTTAAAACTTGATTTTTTTGTATCTAATCATTCTAAATAATTTAATTATTTTTCATTAATGAGCCCTAAAATATAAGGTTGAGAGAATAATTTTTCTTAAACTAAATTTTAATTTAAAACATTATTAGTTACATATTAGCAGTAGGTTAATGATTCAAATTGTTTTATCAAACTTAATCTTGCTTGAAATTCCTGGGAAATTATAGACCAATCTAAATCTTTCAATAAGAACAGCAGCATAAGCTACTTGGTAAACACAACATTGATACAGAAAACACTGTGCGATAGAGCTATGGAGGGACGTGATGAAATAGACCCACACGAATCCCATTTGCTGCAGGATTCCATGACATTAAGATGCTGTGGAAGCATTGGGTTAGGGCTGAGGAGACTAACGGCATACCTGGAGAATTTCCCAGAGACAGTGAGTGAGTTAGTGCTGACCAGGTCAACCTGTGTAGAGCAGCAATCTACAAGGCAGTCTTATGATCAATGTAACAATGACTCAAATACCCAAAGACCATGACAATCCTCTGCAGCTCTCCACAAGGGGGACCCAAGTCTGGAGAAACTCTGTCACTCATTTCTTGGCCCTCTTTTCTTATTCACTGAAAGGGAACCAAAGAGGAACAATGACACTATATTCAAGCAACACTCACTCTGACACACAGTCACGTGACATGGACGGGGACAATGTCAGCGGCAGAAACAACAATCAATGAAAATTCAGCCCCCCAGACCTTCTGATGGTCATAAAGTTCCAAGGGACAGTTCTTTACAGTCAGTCTCTTGACGGTCAGTGTTCCTTGACTTGCTTTGTGATGGAGGACTGGTGTGAACTTTTAAAGAACAGTGTGTTAAAGGCCCTTTGTGTGTTGGCGTAGTGCCACACATTGTGCAGGGTCCAAAAGTGGCATTTGCATTTCTAGAATATACTTGAGAAGGGAGTGGAATGGGTGGGAAATAACACTTATCAGGTGGAATCTTAGGCACAACAGTCCCCTGGAGCTCTCCAGAGGTGGGCTCACAGAACTCACTAGGAAGAAAGACTATGGATTCCATCACAGACAACATGGACTCAAAGTGTTTTATCTCCTCCGGAGGAAGACAAGGGTCTACTGAAAGGGGTAGGCGGTGTGGTGACACGGAGTGATACAGGTGTGAAGAACTGAGTGGACATTGTGTTTCAGTCTCTCCCGTCTTAACTAGGGTTAGCAATGCCCAAGTACCTGCCTCATAATATGGAAATAATTGATAACTGGGTCCTGGTGAGGATGCAGGGCTGAGAATAAATGGCATTGCATCACCATACACTTCTGTCCCTATTAGATTCTGTGCCTTTCAGGCTTTGTTAAAATTGATTATAATTATGAATAGTAAAGGAAATTATAACTGATTAAAGAGAACCCCGAGTTGTTCACCCAGCACCTGCCATTCCACAGGCTTTGTTGAGAGCCTGATCAGTGGGCCTTGTGCCATTGAACAGGGAGGAATGAGCAGGACTGACAGTGTCATCCCAGGGCCGGGCAGAGTGCAGCCACTGCAAAGACAGGCCAGGCATGAGAACGGAGGAAACCCGGAGCTGAGGGACAAGGACACAGGGAGAGAGGAAGGGTATGCTTTTAAAAACCAATATATTTCATCATTCGGAATGATTTTTATTAAAGTATGTTTATACTCATTTTTGTAAAATCCAATTAAAAACATAGTACTTGGGGGCTGGAGAGATGGCTCAGCGGTTAAGAGCACCGTCTGCTCTTCCAGAGGACCCGGGTTCGATTCCCAGCACCCACATGGCAGCTAACAACTGTCTGTAGTTCCAGTTCCAGGCAAACACCAAGGGAAATAAATAAATGAAGTTTTTTTTTTTTTTTTTAAAAAAAAAAAGCATAGTACTTCTACTTTATAAAAAATGACAGGTGAGAGAGGATGAGTTACATATGTGCAGGCTGGAAGTGTCTGTAAGCAAAGGAAATGAGGCCTGGGAGAGAATCCAGGAGCTGGGGTACAGGGCTGTGACGGAGCTACCCTTCCCCTCCACAGTGTATTTGGACACCCTTGTCAACATTTCACTCAGAGAAACTGAAGTACAGTCATTCTCAGGAGAGTCACAGTCATTCTCAGGAGAGTCACATGGTGTAGCAATAAAGAGCAAGACTTATAAAAAGATTTCAAAATTTAAACTTTGAAGCATGTTTTTGGGTGTGTCTTTTGTCTTCTTAAGGCTGAAAACCCTGAGGCCAACATATCCCAGGCATCCAGGTTGCCAATAGCCTGCCATTGGAGCTGGCTCTGCCATGGGAAAGAGGGCGTGGCTAACACTGGCTCAATTTTAAACACTTAGCAGGAAGTGGTGGCCTAGTTACAGCACAGATTTTTCTAGAATCTTCCCCCTTAGTATCCAGTTTCTTCTGCAGACTCCAGCTCTTCCTGGTATAGTTCACTGATACTTTAGGGGACATCAGTGTCCCCCAGGAGGAAACTGTTGGTGAATCCTTGCATGACAAAGGGGAAAAAATCTTGGAAATCACAATTTCTTTCTTTCTTCTTTCTTTCTCTGTCTTTTTTTTTTCTTTTTTGATAATGCAAGGGCCTTTTGTGCCCTCCCCTTAACTGTGCAATGCCTTTGTTTTATTTTTTTCAGAGATCCATGATCTTTCTGGTACAGAACACTACATGTAGAACAATTAAAAACAAAATCCTCTCTCTGATATGCTGAGAAGAAAAATGCAGTCACTACTAAAAAGAGATAAAAGTTTACAGAACAGCATTTACCAGTTGGAACTGTTATGGTGTGTGTGTGTGTGTGTGTGTGTGTGTGTGTGTGTGTGTGTGTTAAATGTTTATCACCATTCACTGAGAAAGACAATTCTAATTCTGCTTCCGTCAGTTCTTACAGGACTTCTCTCTGTAGCCCTGGCCATCCTGGAACTGGCCTTAAACTCAGAGATCCACCTTCCTCTGCCTCTTCCGAATGCTGGCATTAAAAGGGTACATCCCCTCAGGGTTCATAATCTGGGTGACCTTGCATACAGAACTCTGAGCAAATGTGAACTTGACCTCTGGGAGGAAATAAAAGAAACAAACAAACTGTAGACAAGCATTAGACACTCAGAGCTAAGTTCAGGCCTCTGGCTCACTGCTTCTTTCTGTGTGCACAGGGAAGGGGGAAGGCTGAGGACTTACCACTGTCATTGGCTGCAGTGACAGCTAGGCCCCTGGAAGAGACAGCCAGGGACAGCCTCCCCTACCCCACACCTCCGCCTAATAGGGGTTAGGAGAGCTTCATGCAGACTTTGTTGAGGGGCTCAGGAAACTTAACCCAATGACACCTTCCTCTCTAAAATCCCATGTCCATTTGAAGTGAGTTACATCTCAGTCCTCTATGCCATCCTCATTAATCTCTCCAGAACTCCCCTCCTCCTCAAGCCACTAGGAATCTGGAGAAATAATCTTTATGGAACACCATTGTCTGGAATGTAGCATGAGTTCATATTGCCTCGATCAGATCCAAACCCTCCAACTGATATTTATTTTTAAAATCTAGTCCCAGTTTGCCTGTCAAAATTAGTGCCTTCTACATGGAGACGTAAGCTGCTTCTCTGCCATGCCTTCAAGACCCCATCCTTACCTCCAGGCTGTAGGGCATGTCACCTACCCCCTGGATATCTCTCTCCTCTCTCCTCTCCAGAATATACTTCAGAAGTTGATCTGTTTGGTGCCTCAGAGTCTCCTTTTGCCAAGAGCTCCCAAAGCATGTGTATTATTTATTACATAATCTCCCTTTAAAATGTCGTTACACAAAAAATACCAACAACACAGTGACGTGGCATTCCTCTAGACAAAACCCCACAACAGCTTTCTCTCCTGTCCTGCCCATTATTCTTGACCAGGCCTTTGGGACATCACTTTAAATATCTGGAAACTCTTCCTCACCTTTGACTTCCTTCCAGAAGCACCAATCTCTACCACATGTGTCTTTCTCCTAGTAAACACTTCCAGAAATCCTGACAGACTTTAGGCACTCAGGCTCAAGAAACATCTAAATAGGCCTTTGAAAACATGTCAATTATGTGTTTATTTAAATACAAAAACCCTGATGCAGGGGGTGCAAGTGAGTTCAGACCCTGGCCCAGCGCTGCCGAGTCCACTTGTCCACACTCAGCTTCCTGTGTAGGATGAGTTCTTAGATTAAATGAGAAATGCATCTGCTGCTCCCACCAGAGAGAGACTAACCAGGGAGCCTGACTTCTAACTGGAGGTGAGGGTTAGAATAGATAAACTGGGAAAGCCAAAAGCCTCCTCTCCTACCCTACCCGCCTCAAGTCCCAGCCAGCCTCAACCTTCCTTGTCTCTGTGAATAGTAAGGCCGATCTTCCCACTTCCACACTTGAAATCCTTAATTTCTTAGTTTCTTAGGTTCACCACATTAGAAAATCCCAAGGATTTCACCTGCAGGCTTCCTACAGAAAAAACCTGACACTTCTAACCAGCCCACTGCTAGCACCTTGGTCCAATCTCTGCATCTTGACTCATTTCCTTGTTTACACGGTGACCTCTCCATCCTTGACTCCTATGTACACCTTTAGGGATTCCCCTCCCACAATGCACCAGGTTCATTTTATATATTTTATATTTTATATATTTTATATGGCAAAAGTGAATTTGTCAATTTTATAATCAGATCGGGAGTCTCATTTCCCTGCCATCCCTTTATTCATTAGCTCTGGCAAAGGACGACTGCCCGTGTTGGTAAAAAGTTTAATTCCTGACCAGCGAGGGACCATGGACTGCAATAACTGTATTCTCCAGGCACGATTCACACTCAGTCAGCTGTCACCCAAGTGACGACCTGAACCAGAACCATTCAGGGAAGGTTTCCCCAGGCTGTCCTCAGTCTGTCTCCCTCCCTCCCCTCTCCTTCCCAGCCTCCAAGAGGTGAGGGTTGTTTTTTTGTTTGTTTGTTTGTTTGTTTTTTAATCCATTGTGTCCTTTGGCATGATCTTCAGCTCGGCCACAGGCCCACAGCTGTGGAGCCAAACTGAGCTAAGATCTTTGGATCCTTTTAAACCTTGACTCCTTAAGCTGAGTATTTTGTCAGAGATGAAGAGCGGACACACATTCATTCAAATCTACAAATCCACAGTGATTAAAGTGCTCCCATATCAGTGCTCCAGCTCAGTCCTCTTCCTAAATCAGAGCAGCAACAGAGATATCACAATGGAAAATGGGAAGGATGAGAAGATGATGTTTTAAATGGGAATACTTCATTAGGACAATAACCTGAGAAATGTGTGCGCCTGGACCAAAATCTAATATATTCACAACAATTATAAAGAACTTGCACGTCTATTTACTTTTCCATCTTTCGAACAGTTTTTGGTGATGGTGTCACACTGCTGTGGAGTGCCTCCCATGAAGGACATGGTGACCATGGTAACTCTTAAAAGGAAATTAGTTAACTGGGGATTGCTTACAGTTTCAGAGGTTAGTCCATTATCATCATGGCAGGGGGCACGGCAGAGGCAGACAGGCTCTGGAGTAGCAGCAGAGGGCTACATCCTGACCCAGAGGCACAGAAAAGAGAGAGGAAGCCTGAAGGCAAAGGCTTTGGAAAGCTAAAAGCCCACCCCCCAGTGACACACTTCCTCCTAATTCTTTTAATCCTAATACTCCACTCCCTGGTGACTAAGTATTAAATACATGAGTCTATTCAACCAGCAGGGTTCCGATCACCTTACATAAATTAAATTACATATATTCCAAACAACTTTCCCCGAAACTTGAGGCCAGACTTGGACACCATGCTCTTTGTACAGATGAATCACCAGGTTTGCCCAAGGTCTTGCAGCAGACAGAGTGGAGCCTGGATTGTAACCCACTCAAGGACTCTGAAATCCAGCTGCTTGTACTTGACTCAGTGCTATTATTAGAAGGGAATTCCTTCCTCGTTAGCCTTTAATCTCCCCACTTGGAAGGTAGAGGCAGGAGAATCTCTGAGTTCAAGACCAATCTGAACTTTAAACAACAACAACAACAAAAGGAACAAAGGTGATTTATTTTTATGTAAACAATCTAGATTGAGAGTGTATATAAATTAAGAGTAATAAGATTGTGTAAAAGGAAAAAGAAATGTTTCTTCTAAATTATTTGTGGAATTCCAAGATCCTGGGTCATTCTAGAGTACATCAGAGAAATAACACATTTTTGTGAGGATTTCCTGGTTTTTGGCAGTGCTGGAGAATAAACCCAGGGATTTGTGCATGATTGTGAGACCCTCAACTCACCCCCAACCATCCTAGACATGCCCATATCTGGAAAGTCCCCAAATGCCTCACCCCCACCCAAAACCACAGAACGTCCCAACCCTGAGGGTAGCCAATGACAAAAAGCCACCCCAATGAACCATCATAACTAAACAAGAATTTCCCCTTGACTAAATAATCAAAAAATGATCCATACTCCGGTACCCTGGCAATGAGCTTTGCAGTTTCCCCTTTTAAAGTTGCATGCTTACATTGTTCGGGAGCCTCTCTCTGCCTAGATGCATCGAGCGCTGTGGACAGGCTCCCTGCTGGCTGGCTGGTTTGTACTCACTTTCAATAAACCTTGCAATTGCATTCCAGACTTCCTCGGCCTCGGTGGTCTCTTTTGGGGGTTCCCACTCCGGACACAACATGATAAGCAAGCACTCAATCCCTCAACTCTGTCTCCCATTCAATGTTGACTTACACTTACGTGAGGTAACAGCTTATTAAGTTTGACATAACCGGAGGCCAAATGTTAATAAACTTGTGCTCGTGACAAGTTCATAGACATATAAATTAAAGAACTGAGAAATAAGGGCAAAATTAAATTTAGAGGGCAGCCCAAAACATGGTTCTTAAAAGAAGGAATCATTTTGTAACCAAATCAGCTTTGCAGTTTAAAAGGGAAACCAGTCTTCTGAGGCCCCTACAATGCTTGGATTTCTGGTAGAAAAAATAAAAAAATTTCCAACTTGTGGGACAGATTTCCACTCTAAGGCTCCTTTGTGAGCTCAATTCTCATTTTTTTTTTTAAAAAAAAATTATTTATTATGTATACAGTATACAGAAGAGGGCACCATATCTCATCATAGATGGTTGTGAGCCACCATGTGGATGCTGGGAATTGAACTCAGGACCTCTGGAAGAACAGTCAGTGCTCTCAACCTCTGAGCCATCACTCCAGCCCCACCTCTCATGTTTATAATGAACTCAGAAAAGCAAAGTTTTACTATGATTTCAGAGGGCATAAAGCAAAGGAGATGAGAATCAGGGAGAAAGCAAAGTTAACAAGGCTGAACCCCACCTCTGGTACAGGTCAAGTCAATACACAAGGAGATCTGTTCCCCACAAGCCTTCAGAATCTCAGGGTGTATGAGTAAGCCAGCCTCAGCCTCTGTATCCTGAGGAATTAGAAACACCACCACTTCTAAGTAAGTGGCCATAGAACCCGAGAGACAGAAGGCCTGGCAAAATGCCTAGGGTGACTTCAACCTATTTATGAAGGATAATCTTAGTTTTCAATTTGATTGGGTTGGAAGGCACCTAGGAGATTTGTAAAACCTGTGGTGTGTCCCCAGCAAATTTCAGGACAAATGAGTAGAGTAGACGCATCCTGAATGTGGGTGATGCCATGCTATGTAGGCAGGGGCCCAGGTGAAATAAACCATGAAAGAAGCCTAGAGCACAGGTCCCCTCCCCTGCCATTCTGCCTCCAGGCCTCAACCTGAGCTGCCCTGTTCCACCACAGCCATGATGAACAGATGCATCTGAAAGTATGAGCAGAAAAAGAATTATCATCCTTTCTCTCCTGTCATTTATGCCAAGCATTTTGTCATAGCACTGCAAAGCTGTCTATACACTACTATGAATGAGAAAAATGATGCAATGTGTAGACCTCAGCTTTCCCTGGGCTTCACTTGGGCATATGGAAAGGAAGCCTCCACGGCATCAATATACTGCCCATTTGGGAAAAATGGGCTCCACTCTGCTACAAACCCCACACTGCCCTTCCCCCCCATACTCCTAATCCCCTTTTTAAAAAAGGAAGGAAGGAAGGAAGGAAGGAAGGAAGGAAGGAAGGAAGGAAGGGAGGGAGGGAGGTAAATGGGGAGGAACTGGCCTGGAACTCACTATGTAGACCAAGCCTTGAACTCACAGAGATCCCCCTGCCTCAGCCTGTGACTAAATGCATGCACCACCAAGCTAGATCACCAATTCATTTTTAATGTGCATTCTAACACACACACACACACACACACACACACACACACACACACCTGCAGGAGTAAATCACTGAGTATGAGACCAGCCTGGTCTACAGATTGAATTTCAGGATGACCTAGGCCATGGAGAAATCCTGTCTCAAAAAAAAAAAAAAAAAAAAAAAAAAAAAAAAAAAAAAAAAAAAAAAAAAAAAAAAAAAAAAAAAAAAAAAAAAAAAAAAAAAAAAAAAAAAAAAAAAAAAAGTGAAAAAAACAAAAAAGAATTGCTAAAGAAGGGACAGGTGCATTGCTTTAAAAAAAAAAATTTAGGGGCTGGAGAGATGGCTCAGCGGTTAAGAGCACCGTCTGCTCTTCCAGAGGACCCAGGTTCGATTCCCAGCACCCACATGGCAGCTAACAACTGTCTGTAGTTCCAGTTCCAGGCAAACACCAAGGCAAATAAATAAAGTTTAAAAAAATTTTTTTTAGATGCATAAGTGCTAAATAGAAACACCAACAAGAACAGATTATGTACTGAGGATCAAAACAGAGAGTTATCCGGACATTTTGTCAAAATCATGCTGAGGATTGAGCCCTAGGGCTTCATTCACACTGTATGTACAACTGAGCCTTAACCCTAGCACTGCCCTGGTTTAAACAACAAAAAACTGATGACACAGTTAAAAAGTATGCAGAATAATTCAAATATAGGACATTCTACTCACAAAAGTTATAGGGATGGTGAGGTGGTTCAGTGGGTAAAGGTACCTGACCGGGGTCTCCCAGGGTCTCCCCAGTGAGAAGGAGAAGCAACTCCCACGAGTGACCAGCATATGCATGCTGTGGGCTCACGGGAACACAAAAATTCATTCCCACACACACCAATTAACCAATAAATCTATGAAAATGCAACAAAAAATTTAAAAGAGGTACAGAAGAAAGCAATGGAGAAAAAATAATTTAAAATAATAGAAGGGCTGGAGAGATGGCTCAGCGGTTAAGAGCACTGACTATTATTCTTGAGGACCTGAGTTCGATTCCCAGCATCCACATGGCAGCTAACAACTGTCTGTAATTCCAAGATCTGACACCTTTACACAGTTATACATGCAGGCAAAACATCAATTCACATAAAATAAATATAAATACTTGAAAAAAAGAAAAGGTATTTGACCATGGAACATTGAACATAGCAAAATTCCATAGCTAAACAGATGGTAAACAAGGACCTTCCATCTCAAAGGAACACAAAGCTGTTCTATTCATCTATCCTTTAAAAAAAAAAAAAAAAAAAACTCAAGGCACGATGGTGAATGCCTTATTTCCAGAACTCGGGAGACAAAGGAAGGCAGACAGATAGGTAGGGATAGATAGATAGATTGATTGATTGATAGATTGATAAGGATAGATAGATAGACAGGCAGATAGACAGGTATATATGCAGAAAAATACCTAATAGTAATGATTACTAGGATAAAGAAAAGATATAGAAATTTTCAAGCAGGGGCTGGCGAGATGGCTCAGTGGTTAAATGCATGTGTCACAGTTCCCAGGGCCCATGTTAGGGAGCTAAGCCACGTGGATACAGCTTCAGTGGACCCAACACCGCTAGTCTTCAGGGATACTCAGACACCTGGCCACGCACGCGCGCGCGCGCGCACACACACACACACACACACACACACACACACACACACACACGCGCGCGCGCACTGAGGACAGAAGGCTGACTTCTGGAAGCCAGCCCCCCTTTCCTTGTCTCACCTCTATCTAGGGATGAAGCTCTCTAACCATCAAGCTTGGTGTCAGGAGCATTCCATTTTTGAAGTGAAACGATGATAAATTAATAAGCTATGTGTTTAGACTTAAAAACTTGGGTAATACCTTCTAAAATATAAATCAAAAGTAAGTCTCTCACTTCAAGAAGCAGAATTGACAGCATTTGTAGAAAATGACATTTGAATTTTTGAGCAAAATTTAAAACTTGCATCCATCACTACGAAAAACTTCATATTTACATATTTTCTGGTGAGATCTATGAAAATGGTAAAGGATGGGATTTTTCACTTTTATACCGGGAAAAATGTTCACATTTGGATGATCTGAATCAAGCAGTGTTTAAAGCAGTGTTTAAGAGTGTTTCTAAACCTCAGACAGGCGAGGGATCTACTCCAGGTCAGGCCTGGGGGCCTCAGTGGGACAGAGTTCACTGTGGATGTCTTCTCTGCAGTGCATTAACCTTTCACACACTACCTGCTGAATTTGGGGAGTGATAAGGAAAAGTGTATATATACACATATATATATATATATATTCCTTTTTCAACTTTCGGTATGACAACTAAGCAAAGCAACGTTTCCAACAGACTTAATGAAAATACAGATAGGAGACCAGCTGCCTGGTCAACCAAATACTTGAAGAGAATTTGAAAAACATACAACATTACTCTTCTCACTAATTTGCATTTGTTTTAGAAAAGCAAGGTTTTTTTTTAAATCTTGGGGGGCTGGGGAGATGGCTCAGAGGTTAAGAGCACTGTCTGTTCTTCCAGAGGTCCTGAGTTCAATTCCC
>PVIH01019540.1:0-35059 GCA_004025045.1 Sigmodon hispidus | reverse complement strand
AAGAATGGATTAACAAACTGTGGTACATCTACACAATGGAATACTACGCAGCAGTAAGAAAAAATGATATCCTAAAATTCGCAGGCAAATGGATGGATTTGGAGAATATCCTCCTGAGCGAAGTATCACAAACTCAGAGAGATAAGCAGGGGATGTACTCACTCACTAGTGGTCTCTAAACAAACAAACAAGAAAAAAAGCCAAACATGTCTAAGCAGCAAACCACAACCACTGAACAGCTTGGGATCAGAAACACCCTGGACTGACCCTTCAAACCCCAGTCCATCTATAGGAACACCTGACTCACTCTTGAGGGAGGGGGGACAAAACTGGATTTGGCAGGGAGTGAAGACTGATCCAAGCATTATTGGGCCAGTGTGACCATAGGACTGTCTGCTCCCTGCCAAGGGAGGGGATGGGGAGTTGCAGAGAAGAAAAATGATCAGATGTGTTGGGAGGGGGAAGAGACCTTCAATAAGGATATACAGGGATGGAAAAAAAATTCAGAGGGAAAGCTGAACACAAAGAAAATATATGTGTAGTAATCTTATTTACATTTCCACCCTTGATAAGCCATGCTTATGATTATTATCCTTTGTATAGTTATTGTTAACTCTTTGGCATTTTTAAATTCTTTTTACTGTTTTTTTGATAAATACAAAATTAAGAAGGAAAAAAATATATATATTTACATTTAACACTTCAAACTCTATTAATGAATGGAGTTATTTTTTTAAAAAAATAATATCTGCTGGTTTAATTGAAATACATCCATGTCCATAATAATCTTGTCCAATTTGATTGTGACCTAAACTTTGAAAATTATGGACTAAGTTGAACAATTATGTATAATATTAACAATTATCTATTGCAAGTAATCAATTACTGCCAAGAACAATTTTATGCATTCATACTTCCAGGAACAGCATTTAAATGTCTTTTCTGATGACTCAATGCTACTATATTTCCTGCTGTGTTTAGCCACATTCACAAGCCTCTTCACATTCATTTTAATTTGTTATTTTAATCAATAATATTGAAATCAAAGAAAGAAAACCAGCCAGCTTCATAATGACTCTAGGCTGTTGATTTGGACTAATTGTGCCAATTTTATGCATACACAAATCACCGGGTTAAATGGGAGCTGGATCCTTGCATACATACAATAAGTATTTAAACAGTGACATCTCATGGCTGAAACTACTTTTTCTAATTCTAACTGATTTGGGTTTCTTGTTTGCTTTCCTTGCGTATGAGCTATATTTTGTTTTTCTATTGTCTAGCTCCTGTAACTGTTGAGTCTAAAATTGGATACCTTCCCAGAACAAATGAAGCTTTTTTCTGCCTGCTCATTTCTTGTCTCTCTGTCTGTTTCAAGGGTTGTTCATGTCCTAAAGGTGGAGTAAGAGGAAAGATCCAGACAACTGCAATCATAAAAATGTAGAACAATTGGCAGCTCTTGAAAGGTGAATATTCTTCAAATACATAGTATTTTGTAAGACAAAGTTAGCAATAAAAAGTAGCAATGATTATCTGTTTTTTTGTTTTGTTTTGTTTTAAATTTGGAAGAGAAAGAATGAAGAGACAATGAATCAAATATGTCATGTGAAAATGTTTCAGAACTGTGACACCTGAAGGGAGACATGGGAAAGAATGGTAAAAAGGAGCAGCTGAATATTTTACAACCTTCAGAGATTATTAAAAATGTAGTCTCTCAGCAGATGAAAAAGTTAGTGGAATTTTGCTTTATAGTGCAGCGGGATATTAGTACTCTAGAATATATTAAGAAGGGAAAGTGAATAATAAACGAGTCACCCATGGCATTCAAATAACATTATTCACACACACACATACACACACACATGGACAGAGAGATAGATATAGAGAGAATGAGAGAGAGGGGAGAGAGAGAGAGAGAGAGAGAGAGAGAGAGAATACCTTTTTAATTTTATGGCAAAGTTAAAACTGAACTAAAGAGAAACATTTTTTCTTTATTTTTTTTAATATTCTGTCTTCCATATAGTTAATGAAAAAAAATTCCAGTTTGAGGGAAACAAATGTATAATGTCAGATAAATTGTAACAACTCAAGATTTTAGTGAATAATTTTACTACTTTAACACTAAGTTTCAGTTCTAAGGTAAACAAAATTAAATTCTACATTGAGGTTTTTAATCCATCCTTTATAAATTTATAATTCTAATGAGAAAGCTGAGAAAGTATTTCTTCATAAAGGCTATACTCTGAAATGTCCTATTATTGTTCTGAAATTTAAAAGCAAGTTTGCGTGGCTTTAAATTTGTTGCCTAAATACCTAGGTCAGCAATAAAGATGATGAAAAAATACTTCCTATCACATAGAAGAGTAAGGGTTACAAATTTGAAATTGTATTATTTTGATAGAATACTCACTTTTTAATATTTGGCCAAAATAAGTTTTTTAAAGCTATATATTGTTATGTGCTAAATAATGAAAGAAACACAGTAGTAGTTCTGTCAAAAATGTCTGTCAGTTTATCAATGAGGTCAGGTGCAATGAAGTGATGATTTAAGGCTTGACCAAAGAGATTTTGAATTTTCAAAGGACTTTAATAGCTCATGGGATAAAGAATCAGAGAATAATTAAGATTCTAGTGTTATCTGTTAATTTAACAGTTCATCAAGGTATTTAAGAAATAGTATCAACACTTCTTTTTTAGCTACTATTCAATTACTGTTAAGGGACACTGTGACCAGGGAAATACTTTTAAAAAGAATGCAGTTGATAGAGAGCATGTGTACAATTTCAGAGGATTGGTCAATTATTATCATGTCAGGGTGCATGGTGATCGAATGGTAGAATTAGTACTATAGGTGTTGTTGAGAGTTCTGCATCCTGTAATAGAATGAGAGAGAGACTGGGCTTGACATGGGCTTTTGAAACCTCAAAACCTACCCCTAGTGACATATTTTCTCCAAAAAAAAGTCACACTTTCTAATTCTGCAAATCCTTTCAAAGAGTCCCACTACTTGATGACTAAGCATTCAAATATAAGTATGCCTGTGGGGTGAGGGATCTTATGCCAACCACCATAATCTATTCCCTTGCCTCAATAGGCTTGTAACCATATCATAGTGCAAAAATTAATTCAGCCCAACTTCAAGTCTCCATGACTGTACAAAATCTCTTAAACTGACAAGTAAGTGGGAGAAGGAGGAGGAAAGAAGGGAAACTGTGGTTGGTAGGTAAAAAACCAAAAAAAAAAAAAAACTATTAAATTAAAAATAAATTAAAAAAATACTTTTCAATTTTGTTAATGAATCAGTTTTGACTTTCTACAACTATGCTACTTTTGTGTATTCCATTTGTTTCAAAGCTCCCAAGTGTATAATATTTAAAAATAGTTTACATTTGCTATGAATGTATTAATATAAGTAAAATTACCTATTTTAAATTTAGTAATCCATCCAAACAAATGCTCACAAATGCTTCCAAAACTCATGGTAACAATTAAACATAATTATTATAAAATCAACATAGAAAATAGGTCACATACTTTCAACATACAATCACATAGAATATACATTTCCATTCTAAAATAGAGGAAAGGGTAGCATAGGGAAAAAATAACAAGCTACAACAAGACTGAAAATCAGCAATTCTTCATTTCCATGTCTGAAGTTAAATCACTTTTCAGATCTCCAAATCATTTCAGACTTATTGACTGCAGTATGTCTGGAAGACACTAGTAATGTGTCAAAAATCTTTATGAAAAATGAAAGTAAAATAGAGGAGCAAAAACAGAAACAACTATTAGTTTTATAGTTAATTTTTGTCTTTTGTACCTTGTGTATTAATAAAAAATAAAATAATTACTGAAGGTGATTATTCATTTTGTGAATTATGCCATCAAAATAACAGAATAATTTTAAAAAATGAAGATTAGAAAATAATTTTCTTGCATTTCATTGAAATATTTATTTTATTTGATGAAATGAAGTAAATTGAAATGAGACCCTTTTATTTAATATTAATTAGGAAAATTTTCCTATAAACCCACCTTTATCCCAAAAATAGAACATTCTATTTCAGAAAGAAAATGTAAAAGACACATATAAATTGTCTAAGTAATGTAAAAGCAACAGATAGAATTCAAGACATTAATATCTGAAGTTATTTAATTTATTTTATATCTTGTTTAGACAAACATTAAATATTACTGAAAATTTTTATTATTATTTGTTGCCACTAGAATAATCAAAACTAACAGGCACAAGGAAGCAAAATTTAGCTTTTTATTTTCTTATTCTATGACAATGAATGAAACTTAAGACCCAAGTCTTATGTGTTAAATGCTTAATATATTAGATCCAATGTTTCTTCTAAAAAAGAGAGAAAGTATTTGAGTTGGCAAGTTAGAGGTAGGAAGAATCTAGAAGGACTTGGAGGAGATAACATCATGATCAGAGTATAATGCTTAAATTTATTTTCAATGATGTGGGAAATGCAAATCAAAGCAACTCTCAGATACCTTCTGACACCAGCTGGAATGGCTAAAATCAAAAGTAGTAAAAGTCAGCTTATGCTGGAGAGGATTTGGAGCAAAGGGTACACTCCTTCATTACTGATGGAAATGTAAATTGGTATAGTCACTTCGGAAATCAGTTTAGCAGTTTCTCAAAACACTGGCAATCAATCTTTGGGGCATATGTCCAGAAGATGCACATTCTTACCCAAAGGACATTTGCTCAATTATGTTCATAGTAGTATTATTTGTAATAGCCAGAACCTGGAAACATTAATGAATGTTGTTCATTAATAAACGTAAAAATAAATATAATAAAGAAAGAATGTAAAAAATATGTGGAACATTTACACAATGGAGTACTAGTTAATACAAAAACAAGAAAACAAACAAAAAATTCTAGAAAATAAATCACCCTGAGTGAGGTAACAAAGACCAAGAAATAAAAACATGATATGTACTCACTCGCCAGTAGATTTTAGACATAAAATAAAAGATAACTAGGCTACAATCCACAATGCCTGAGCAGCTAGTTAACAATGAGGAACCTAAGAAAGTCATCCATGAATATCAATAAGAAAGTGAAATAGAGAAAATCTCTTGAGTAAATTAGAACCATGGGGCGGGGAAGGGAAGGAGTGGTAAAGAGAGAACATGAGGGAATGGGATGGTTGAGTTTAGGGAGGAACAGAGATGAAGGAAAAAGTAAAGAGATACTCTAGTACAGGGAGCCATTGTGGAATCAGAGAGAAATCTGGTGCTAGAAAAGTACCCAAGAACCCATAAAATGACCCCCAGCTAAGACTACAGCTAAGACTCCAAGCAATAGTTGAGAGGGGGTCTAAATTGACCTTCTTGTACGATCAAATTGATGGCCATGCTAATCATCAGTATAGAATCTGATGAAGGCAGATGCAGAGATTCATAGCTAATCCCTGGGTTAAGTTTTCAGGCCAGGTGAGAAGAAGGAGTTGAGATTACATGAACAAAGAGGTCAAGATCATAATGAGGAAACCCACAAAGACAGCTGAGCAGAGCTTTTGGGAGCTCGCTGACTGAACTGACAGCTGGGAAAACTGCATGAGACTGAACTAGGCTCTTTGAATGTGGATGACATTCTGGATGTGGAACCAGAATGTATTCCTAGAACATGAACTGGCTTCTTGGTACCAGTTCACTACAAAGGAACACCTTACTCATCTTTGACACTGGAGAAAAGGGCTTGCTCCTACCTCAACTAAATATGCCAGGTTGCATTGACTTAGCCTGGAACTCCTTGCCGTCCATCTCTGAGGAATGGACGGGGGAATGGTGTGGGGGGAAGATGGAGGAGAACTGTAAAGAGAGGAGGGAAGGGGAACAGTAGTAGTGGGTATGTTAAAAAGTTTTAAATAACAAAAAGTTTGAAAAGAAATCTATTTGGATGAAGTACATTTTATTTTTTTTTCAGGAAAAAAAATCCACCTATGAAATTTAGTCTTCTTTGCTTCTAATCTTTTCCTACAGTCATTTTCATGCTGCTTTAAACAATGTGTTTACAGTTCCTTATCAAGTTTCTTTCTATCCACTTCTCAAATGCACCCCTATATTGTCATGACTGTTCCCAAACTCTCTGATTTTTATATAATCTTTATGGTATACACCATGTTATTTTACCTTCTGTTGTTTAAATGAGGAATATTGATTTTTTTCACTGCTCCCTATGAGAGAAAAATATTAGGATATTCTTTCTTACAATTACTTACCTTTATTACTTCACATTTTCCTTTAATCTCTTGTAACAAAAAATACCTTCTTTATAATATATATGTATCTTTATATAACCCGTATTTTAATACAAACTCATACTATTAAATTTATGTAAGTCATTTTACATATTAGACATTTTTTAAAAAGTAAAATTTTACGTGGTGTATATGTGTACATGTGTGTACATGTTTTGGAATTGCAAAATATCCTTGGATTCGCACTTCATTTCTGGATCCTATCACTGAATTCCAGATGTTTTCTTTTATTAATAACTAGATGGTAAATAATCATGAAATTCAGTCCTACATATTTCCTCTTCTCATGTTTTGCTATTTGTGTAGATAGGTGCCTGAGACACAGATGGACAAACAGACCATTCACACACAACTTAGTCCCAAATTTACTTTGCTATATCAGCCTAAAAGCTACATATGAGTTTAAAAAACATTACTTCATTTTCACATTTATGATAATATATACTTGCATTAAACAGTTATTTCTTACCTTCTATGTACTTTATTAAAATGAATACTACAACAGTATTAACAATTTGTTAATTTCAAGTTAATAGAAGTCATCACCAGTGTATTTTCATTTTAATCAAGAAATGAGTCTCTAATCACTTTCAGTTTTGCTTTTTGATGAATTTTGAGTCTAATTCTCTAAATCAACATTTACTTCTTTTTGTTTGCTTCTTTAATATGTAATTATATCCTATCTATTATAAGTTTTACTGTGGTATAGTTCTGATGTTTTACTCAGAATATCATGATTTGAAAGTTTGATCCCTAATATAGTAACATGACTATTAAAGGATTTTTTAAATAAGTCTAATGACTGAGAATTAAAGGCTCTGCTAGGTAAGACGTACTGGTGGAATGATTAAGAATACAAAATATGATGTCCAAGACCAAGAGAAGTTTGATATGTTAAGTCATTAAAAGAGGAAACTTACTGTCCCTTACCTTTGTTGTTTTATTTGTTCTCCATAAATGGGTTGGAATTTCTTGTCTATACTAGAATGATTTTTTTAATTGACCTATTGATGTCAATTGACATATGAAATAGAAAATGTATAATCATTTTTTTTTCAGGAAACTAATATATTCCAGTCATTGGTAATATTTAATAGATTTGAATGTGAAAAGCCCAGTAGGCTCATACATTTGAATGCTTTGTCCTTAATTATTGGTTCTGTTTAAGAATAATTATGATGTGTCTTCTTGTAGGAGGATTTTTTTCACTGGAGGGTATACTTTGAAGTTTAAAATGCCCAAATCATTCCTAGCTAGACCTTTTTCTTTCTGCTTCAATGTTTTCTCACTCATTTAAGCTCTCAGATACTGATCCAAAGTATGCCACCATGTCTGTTTCTAGACATCCTGTCATAATGGTCAGAAACTCAAACACAATGGAACCATGAGTTCTAAATTCAATACTTTTTTTATAAGTTGTCTTGGTGATGGTAATAGAAAATTAACTAAAGGAAATATTGAAATCTATTTCTGAGTTCATTTAGTTCATTGTAAACCATAGTATACATGCTAAATGTTAAAAATAAACCCTCCACATTCTGCAGAACAACTCTGAAGAATGTTCCTAAATCACTCTCTGCTTTCCTTTTTATTAAAATTTCATTACTTAAGTGATTTTTAAATTGAAATATATTTTGAAAATATTACTTCCCTCTCTACTCATCTACTTTAAGTTGTTCATTGATAATAATAGTAAACAATACAATAAACCTCCCAAACAAGACAACAAAACAAAATATAACTATCCTGCTAAAAACAAACAAACTAAATGATCCTCATTAAATTGTATCTAAATAAAAGCTCACAACAAAAATTCCATGGAATCTCTTATGTGTAGGTTAATTTCTCAACTTAAATCATGTCTTGGGAAAGTTAATGTACCTAGTTGTATTCTATTGGAGGAAATAATTTTTCTTACTCCTAGTAGGAAGTTTCCAGCACCAAGATTGACTACTTATAATTAAGCTATTGTTTCTTGGCTCCGAGTGGAATCTCTAAATAACCCTGACTGTTGCCAAGACTATAGGTTGCTTTTCTCAAACTGACAAGGCCTCATTGCTGAAGACAACACCAATAGAAGTCATTGAAGTTTCCAAATTTCTAATCTTCGATCCCAGTGAGCAACATGATTTGAGCAGTTCAAGAAGGAAGGGCTATCATATAAAGTAGAAATTCCAAAGAATTTTTTTGTGGATCTTCAGAATATTATAAGATAAAATTCAAAATCTCTTTGCTTTTAAATCAGAAACACCTTGGACTGACTCCTTGGATCCCACTCCCCCTAGAGGAACACCTGACTCAGTCTTGATGTTGGGGGAAGAAAACTGGATCTGCCAGGAGTGGAGGCTGAACTAAGCAATATTGGAACAGTGGGATCTTGGGACCTTGGGACTGCCTGCCTGGAGGTGGGATTTGTGGAGAAGAGAGAATGACCTGATGTGGTGGGAGGGGGAAGGGACCTTGAATAAGGATATACAAGGATAGAAAGTGTGACTTCTTTGTTCATAATAATTAAAAAAGAAAAAAATTAATACATTCACTATTTCAATAGATTTTTTTATGACTGTAATTTTAGATTTGTGTTAGTAATTGTTATTTTTATAGATAAATTATATGCGTTTGATAAAAAGCTTATTTTTTTTAGTTATATTAGCCCATGGAAAAGACACCAATGTTTTAAAAAGAGTGACACATTGTAAAATTGTTAGGAACAATAGCCTCACTAACATTTTCATGATTATCTGAATATGTTACTTGTACATGTCTTGGATAATTTTTGTTGCTGTGATGGATCACTGGCAATAAAGAATAGGTAATTTATAGAAGGAAGAATTTATTTGCAGTCAACTGTTCCAGAGGGATAGAAAACTGGAACTGTTATGGCAGGGAGCATGGCAGCAGGCAGGCTGACATCTGCTGGAGCAATTGCTAAAAACACACATCTTGAACCATTTCTGGAAGCACAAATGGCTGACTTTGCTTTGCTGAGTTTGATGAAACCCTAGACTTCACCCCTAGTGACATGATTCCTCTGTAAGGTCACACTTTCTAATCATTCCCAAACAGCAATCAACTAGGGAAAGTATTCAAATTCTCTAGACATATGACAGGCTTTTTATTCAAACCCCAAGTGAGTGTTAATGTAAAAATTTCAATTAAATATATTATTGATGGAGCAGACATTAAGACAAGTCAACTGCGTGCCCAGGTTCACCACAGTTTTTTATGATTTGTTGCCATATGTGAATCAGACTTCCTGCCATGTCAAATAAACAACATTTTTGCAAAAGACAAAGTTATCTCAGTTTTCAGACATACATTTATCTTTCACTTTGCTAGAGATCTAGGCATGATATTCATCAAAAGTCAGTTTCTATAAAGTGCTTATGTTTACAAAGTTGAAAATATTTCAGTTATCACAGGCAACCAATTCTTCACAGTTGTGTTCTTTTTTAAGAGGAAGTGCAAAAATAGAGATGCTGTGGATTGCTGCTGTGAGATTTTAAGGATCATGAAGATTATTATTCATAACAAGTACCATTTTAAATCTAATGTCTTATTTCTGTGGAAGACTATAATGTATTCTGCATCCTTTTCCAAAACAGCTCAGTTGACAGAAAAAAAATGCATGATTCCATAAATGTGCCTCCTCTTGAGTCTAGACTTTTTCAGTGCTAGAATTTCTGAGGTCATTTCAGCATATGTCAAATGGTCTCTCTGGAGTCCCTACCAGAACTGATGTGCATAGAGCTGTATAAGTGCCAAAATTTTAGAAAATGCAGGAGCTGCTATTTTTTCTTTACATGTGAGGAATATATCATGACCTTATTTCTTTCTCTTGGACATACCCTTGATATTGCCTACACAATAAATAGTGGGTATTAAAAAGTGCTATACAGTTGCTTGCCTTCCAGACTGAAGATCTTAGTATCACTTGAAATACTATGGATATACAATTTGCCGGAAGTAACCCTTTCCTACTATTTGGATAAAAATCCCAATGAGCCAGTCACTCTAAATTGTAATTGAAAACCTTTTTGCTTTTAGGCAAAGTAAGATAACACATGTGTGTAAAAGTTAACTTTCACTTATAGACACTATGGAATCAATAAATGTTCATTCAAACATAGATTTGAAAATCTATTTAATAAGCATAGAAGGCTAAGTACTAATAGCATAACTATTCTTCAACTTAATAATTGATTTTTATTAAAAAACAAATAATTTCATTGTTCTGTTCAGAAAGTTGTCTCATATGCCAATGCATTATAGATTATTTCCCACTTTGTGTTTTACCAGTTTAGTGTATCTGGATTTATATTGAGGTTTTGCATTCACTTGGACTTGGGTTTTGTGCAGTGTGATAGAAATGGATCTATTTGCATTACTTTATATGCAAACATGCACTTAGGCTGGTACCATTTGTTGAGGATACTTTCTTTTTCTATTATATAATTCTGCCCTTTTTTGTCAAAAATCAGGTGTCAATAGATGTGCCGATTATCACCTGGGTCTTTAATTAGTTATCATTGTTCCACATATCTGTTTTTTATGACAATATCATGGAATTATTACTATAGCTCTGTGGTAGATTTTGAAATCTACTACATGGTGATAACTCCAAAAGTTCTTTCATTGTACAAGATGGTTTTAGCTATCCTAAATTTTTTATTTTCTATATGAAGTTTAATATTGTTCTTTAAAAGTCTGTAAATAACTGCATTGTGATTTCAATGGAGAGTTCACTGAATATGTAGAATAACAATAGCACTAAGAATGACAAATAGCAAATAGAATCACATGAAATTAAAGTTTGTATAAGGCAAAGAACCCCCCCAATGGAAAAATTAGCAGCCTTAAGGACAAGAAAAACATCATCAATCTCTCATCTGATAGAAGGATGATTTCCCAAATACATAAAGAACACAAAAAAGTAGATGTCAGAAAACCACATAAGGTAATTAAAAACCGGGGTACAGATCTAAACAGAATTCTCAACAGATGAATCACAAATCCTGAAAAACACTAAAGGAGAAGTTCAACATCCTTAGCCATCAGGAAAATGCAAATCAAAACCAACACTGAGATTACGCTTGTCAGAATGGCTAAGATCAAAATCATAAGAGATCAGTTTATTCTAGAAAGGATGTGGAGAATGGGGAACACTCCTCTACTGCTGCTGGTTGTACAAACTTGTGCAGCTACTCTCAAAATATGTATGGAAGTTTCTCAGAAAATTGGATATTAATCTACCTCAAGATACACTTATGCCACTCTTTGGGATATACCCAAAATATGCTCATTCATACCATAAGGACATTTGCTCATCAAGATTCAAACAGCTTTATTTTAAAATCCAGAACCTTGCTTCTGTAAAGCCAAGGACACTGTCAACAGGACAAAATGACAGCATACAGAATGAGCAAAGATTTTCACAAACCCTACAAGTGATAGAGGACTGATGTCTAAAATATATAAAGAACTCAAGAAACTAAAGCCCAAAACCTTGAATAATCCAATCAAAAAATGGGGTTGAGAAATAAAAAGGGAATTCTCAGCAGAATTACAAATGGCTGAAAGGCACCTGAAAAAGTGCTCAAATTCTTTAGCTATCAGAGTAATTCAAATCAAAACAACTTGGAGATACCACCTCACACAGGTCAGATTGGCTAAGATAAAAGACACTGATAACAGCCTATGCTGGAGAGGTTGTGGAACCTTCATGGGACTGACCTAGAGTCTCTGCATATAGGTTGCCATTGTATAGCTTGATCCTCTTGTGGGAGTCCTAACAGTGGGAACAGAGGCTGTCTCTGAATCTTACTGGCTTTTGGAACCCTGTTCATCCTATGGATTTGCCTTGCCCAGACTTAATATATGGAATGGTTCATAGTCTTACTACAACTTGATTGGTATGTTTTATTGATAGTCATAGGACATCTGCCCTTTCCTGAAGAGAACAGAGTAGGGGTAGATTGAGGTATGGGAACAGAGGACAGATGGAGGGAGGGGTTTAGAGGAGGGGATGAACAAGGCACTGGGGCTAGAATGTAAAATAAATAAATAAAATATTTTATCATTACATTAGGAGCTTTTGTATTTTAAAAGTGCAAATTCTTTTCTTGTTAATACATATATGTTATATAGGTATATGTTGCTATATGTCTCTATGTGTTTGTATGCATATATACCTGCTATATATATATATATATGTAGTTTCTTTGTCTCAAAAATAAAACAGAACAATTGCAAGAAACTCTTAGTTTGGCATTTGTATTATTTTAATTCAAAATATAGTGCTATTATGTGTATATATTGTAAGAGGGTAGATAGGAACACTGCCCTATGGCACAGGATTGGAGATCAGAGAACAATTTTATGTAATTGTTTCTCTCCTTTCACCTTTAAGGACCTCTGGGAATTGAATTCCAGCACACAGGCTTATGAGATAAGAATTTTTATCAGATGAGCTATGTACTAAATGGTGAAATGCATTTTTTAATTATAAAATATAAATGCAACAAGAAAATGTTGAAATTTTATTTGTATCAATTTTCACATTACACAACAACCATACTTGCATTAGAGTAATAAAAGCAGAACATAGTACATGAACATAAGGAGATTGCTTAGTTAACAATAATAAATAGTACACAAGCTGATAAGTCATTCCTGCATTAAAAATAGGGAGTTTCTTGAGTCGCTCAAAGCATTATTTCATCAGTAGTTCTTTATTCTCTTTACACTTTACATTTGGTGCTCACAACCATCACAATCAAGTTATAACCAGTATCTGCTCCAAAACGATAATATAAACATCAGATACATAATATAACCACATGACTCAAACACAGGAGTAAAGCTTTTAAAAAGAAAGAGATAGAAAGTTCATATAACATATGTGATGAAGGGACTCAGGTTCTTGTGTAGCCCATGAAAAGGAAAGGTAAGTGCATTTGGCTGAAACTTCAGCCTCTGTAATCTAAATCTGGATAGAGCAGTGACTGAACTCAAGGTGAGTTTTCATCTAGAGTTTCTATGGGATCATTGGAACTGGAAACTGCTTTCTCTTTTCAGATCAGGACAATGAGCAAAGGCTCATGTAAACAGGGACAAAAAGATTTCCTTCTTCTGAAAATAACTTCATAAATGCATTTCATAAAAATGTGTGCCTCCTGAGACAACTGATTACATGAGAAATGCATCGCGTCTTTTAGATAAGCTTAGTCAGCAAGATTTTTTTAATCTATTGATCTCAGATATTTGACACAGCCCAAATAAAGTGACAGAAGTAAACACTTGTGCTTATACTAGCCAAGTCTCAGTTTCAAAGAAATTTATTAATCAGGTTTAATGAAACTGAGTTTTATGTTTCATTGTAATTACCCCCTAAGTTAATCTTATTGCCAGACTTGGGATTCTTTTGTTTAAAAAGGTAATTAAATAAATATAAAAATTCAAGCTCAGTAAAGTTTAGCTAACAACTTTTAAAGTGGCCCCTTTAATTTATAAAATTTTACATGTATCAAAATACCAGTGAGCAATGATCATGAATATGGCATCAAACAGTTCCTTTGTTAATTGAGAAGGTATGTGAAAACATAACTAATTTTACACAGAAATAAATACTATGACATAGTGTTTTAGTCGAATGAATACTTAGATAAGAATTTATCAGTACTAAATTCTTTTAGCATTTGTTCCTAGTCTTTAAAATACTTTTCATATATTTCAAGTTAACAGATCTTAAGTATAGTTAGGCATTTGTAGAATATTGAATATGATCTAGTAGTCCCAAATTTTTATTCGTCTAAGAAAACAATTTTTATATTTAGACTGTTATATTATAAAGAAATTATGACATATAATGCAATACCTACTTACAAGATTCAGCCAAAAGAAAATGCTAGATATTATTGCATCAATATGTTGTGCTGGAAATATTAGTAGAATGACTAGTTGCAATTGGAGTGCTTACTGTCTGTTTTTAAAGCTGAATTATTATTGAATACACATGCTCTGATTTATTCAACAGAATATTTATGGCCAGACTGTCACTATGGTGTCATTTTGTAAGAGTGAGCAAAATTTCAACACAGCAAGTGCTCTCCAATTTAAAGGCACTTTATGAATGTATTTAAATGACAGGAAAAATATGGCTTATTCTGTCAGTTACATCAAACAACAAACAAATGGGCAAAATCAGTCAAAGAAGTTTTTGACATTTTTCATATGAAATTATTTTTGATGATCAGAAAACTTTATTCTTAACAAAATGCCTATGCTCTAGATAGACATTTCAAAAAACTGTCTATTACTCCCTTCTTACTTTATATTTTCTTACCCAGTATCTGTCTTTTGTACATTTTATTTTAATCATTTATTAACCTTGATAAACACATCATTTAAAGATGGAAATTTAATAGTTTGTTTTTTAACAATTGTTACTTTTTTACCCAAGCTTTCCTGAAACTCACTAAGAACTCTCACCTGGCCTCAAATTCCTGGCAATCCCCCTGTCTCAGTCTCCTCAGTGCCAGAATTATCAATGTGAGCTGCCATTTCCTACCCTATTAAATAAGTTCACTGCCTGTGACAGGGATCAAATTCTGTAGAAACATTATAATGTTAATGATGATTAAGCCAATGAGAGCTGATATTTCAAATTAATGTTGTTTTGTAATGATTATGCAATATTTTTGAATAACCAAAGTATTAGTGTTACTGATTATATTCCCATACATATATGTTGTAGTCATTTGCTAGTGATTCTCTCACATTAGCGGAATGAGGAATTTTGATCTTAAACTGTGTGTGCTTGACACCTAATTAAATTTAGAATCTCACATTTAAAACTAAGTGCCAGCACAGATGATATAGTTGCTTATAAATAGTACTTCTAGAGACCACAAATTTTACCTGAGTGCAGGTCAATAAGCATCACAAACTAAAGAAACAAAAGATCAGATGTGCAAAGGAATGTACAATGGAATGTTTAACTATAAAATGGAAAAGATTAACTATGATAAACTATATTTCTTCCTTTTTTAATTAGCATGCTTTCACATTCTGAGATTCTGCACTCTGTCTTGTCACTTCATGCTGGATGTTAGCCTTCATTTTCTGCAAACACACATCAGAGAATGATTATTCATGGAATTCCAATTTCAATAATGCACACGCATGCACACACACACAAACACATACACACACACATACACACACACACATACAAAAATACTGGAATTACAAATAATACTCCTCTTAGAAATAAATAACAGTGTTATGTTCCAGTTTTGTGTAATGAAATATAAGTATGAAAATGAGTTTATATATACTCCCATCATACTGAGCATTTTAAGAGTACTTAAAAAATCAACAACTGATATTTAGAAAAACAAGATGGTTGCACATAGGCATATTAAAATACTGAATTGCATTTCCAAAGTACAAGATTTAGTGTGAACATTGAGATATAATGGTGAAAGAGTGCAAAGTATGTAAATGCCATTAAATCAACACCTATTATTAAAATAATCTGTTTCTATAATAAGAAAAAGATAAATTTTATATGTATACCTTACATTTCTCTGTAAAATTACTCATTTGTCGTTTATAATTGAACAGTGTCAGAGAGAGTCAGCTAGGCATTTGCTAGATGTAAGGTTTTCTTGCTATATGTAGTTTCCTCTTAAAAGTGTAAGGGAACATTAAATTAGTTACAACATCACCTAGAGTAGAGTAAATTTTGATATATTAAAAATAGTTTTTTATGTAAGATAAGTTGTTTGACTCAATAATTATTTTTTATTTATTTTTTGTATTATGAAAAAATGCTACATAATGCAGAATCTTGATATACATTCTCTTAATGATGAAGCGTTGCTGTTACTATAAACAAGGGTCTAAGGAAAGAAAGAAAAAAGAAAAGAGAAAGGAAGGAAGAATGGAAAACGCCAAAAAAAGGAGAGCAAAAAGAGATAAAGAAAAGTTAGTGAATTCTATAAATATTCTGAGCCCTATATAGACTGGAGAAACTCCACTTTCCCAACATATCTCTATATGAGGATGACCTTTCTATTTTCCTCAAGTCATATGAATGATGAAAAGCCTTATAATTTGTTTAGTGTCAAAGAACCATTTATTTTATCATACATGCTCAAAGATACCTAAAGTAATTAGCTGCATTTTTAAAATGATTTTTATTGTGCATACTATGGTGGAGAAGTACAACGTAAGATATTAGCAGTCATTAATTGTTTTGTTTTGAATTCTATACTGCTGAGTAAAAAAAAATCATAACCAAACAATGTGAGCTTATTTTAGAAATAGTCCAATTCCAGTTAAAGTAATTATTTAAATTTATCTCAAAAGTAGATAAATAAAACTTATAAGTCTGATGTTTTAAGTAAAGGAAATCAAGTATCTTATAACAATTCCCGCATCACTGTCTAGAATAAAATAGTTAATAGTGTCACATGCATGTTTCAATATTCTGTAGTACATGATTATATTGCAGTTTCCCAAACAAGAATCTGCATCTTCACAGTGACCATATTTGCACTGGGGACTGGGAGCTTTTTAATTCACGTAGTCATTTGCCTAATGGGTACTTTATGTTGGATGAACATATGTTGGATTTAACAAAGACTGGTTAAATAGACTGATTATGACTTTTGCTTCCCTTCCTTTCTTTCTCTTTTCTTCCTTCTTTGCTTTGCTCCCTTCTTCCTTCCTTCCCTTCTTCCTTCCTTTCTTTCTTTCTTAGTCCCTTCCTCCCTCTTTTCTTTCCTTTTTTGATGCTAGAATACTAATTGGTCTTATAATAAAAACTCAGGGTCAGATTTGAGGGTAAATGTTTAAAGGTCAGGGAGAAAGAGGACCAAGCCATTAGAGAAACTTCTCATCATAACTAAATCCTCAGACTGAGAGAAGCAGATCCTGTATTCAGGAATCCTCCTTCAGAACCGAATGCTTTCATTTCTCAGCCAAAAGAGAAAATAAGCACAGGGCCAAACTCCTATAACTTATGCCTTATTGTAGTATGAAGTTTCTGGTCTGTCTGCTCCAGCCTAGCCCCATGGTTCAGACCCACTCATAGTCCAGCTGCCACTTAGTCTCAAATAATGACACAAAGTCTTATATTAATTACCTGCTGTTCAGCCTATGGCTCAGGCTTATTTCTAGCTAGCTATCTCATCTAAATTTAACTCATTAATATGTCTTGCCATATGACCCATGGCTTATCTATTCATTTTACATCTTGGTTTCTGGATCACATCTCTCTTGACATCACCTTCCTTCCTCTTTATCTATGCTCAGAATTTCCACCTGCTTCGTAGATGCCCTTCCATAGGCCAAATCATTCCCTTGATTAACCAGTGTTATAGAAAGATATCCCACATCACTTCCCCTTTTCTGTTTAATAAAAAAGTTTCAAAAACTACACTTAACAAAACATCTATCAAGCAAGTATTACAGTTACAATATCTAGTCTTGGTATTTAACAAAATTAAATAAAATATTTTATCATTTACTCTATCTTTGTGAGTCTAAAGATTAATATCTAATATACCTTTTATAACAAGTAAGGAAAACTATACTTATAACTATTTACAACTACATCACAGACCACAGGATATAATATTGTGGGAATATACAGGAAATATAAGCAACTTCCAAAATCTAGAGATGATATCTGGGTGGCTGTCCAGTACATTTGTAACATTGGGGAATCCATCTTCAGCCTACAGATGTAGAGTCTCTGGCATACCTTTCAGTGAAGTATGAAATTTGAATGATTGCTTTGCCCATTCTGGCATAATTTGGTAGAGGTTTCTCCTTGTGTCCTGAGGCATGTCTGACAGTTTTCTCTGAAAATGAGAAACTTTAAGGACCATCTCAGCTGTTTGGCCAAAGTTCAGAGGTTACTTTCCTATTGATCTTGAATGTTCATTTTATATAGCATACTGTCGTGCAGTTGAGGCAAGAGCAGTTTCTTGTCCAATGGCTAACTTTTGCCAGAAAGAGAGCTAATTACATATGGAGTTTCTTCAATGTCCATTCTCTTGAAATAGATTATTGCTGCCAGGGCCAGACCTGGCTCTCTGTCCTGAAAAGTCTAAGTTCTTAAAATACTTTAAATGCCAATATACTTTAGGTCTTTTGTTATATGTAATTTTGATATGTTAAAATTAAGACCTTTAGAAGAGCATCTAAGAAGCAGGTGGAAAATCTGAGCATAGATAAAGAGGAAAAAAGCTGACATCAAGTGAGATGTGATCCAACCACCCAAGAACCGAGATGTTAAAAAACAATAGGTAAGCCATGAGCCATGTGGCAAGACAGATTAATGGAAAAGGGCTGAATTAAGATAAAAGAGATAGCTAGTAATAAGTCTGAGCCATAGATTGAGTAGTAGGCAATTAATATAAGCCTCTGTGAGTTTCTGTGACAGTATGGGTCTACAGGTATGGACCATGGGTCCTCAGACCAAAAATCTCTTACTACATCTTATATTTCTGTTTTTGCTCAGTCATATCATGCCTTATATTAACCTTCCTAGTGCTGGGATTAAAGGTGTGTTGTAGAAATAGTTTCTTGCTTGGACTAGCCCCTTGGTTCTGGACCAGGAGTCCCAAAGAAACACACGAAAGCTTTATTAATTTTACGCTGATTGATCTATGGCTCAGACATATTGCTAGCTAGGTCTTTCAACTCATCTCAATCTATTTCCATTAATTTGTTTAGCCATGTGGTTTGGTAACTTTACTCAGAGTAGCATGATTGTCATTATTCCTGTGTGTCTGCTGGGACTCCCCAAGCATCTCCCTGGCAGATCTGCTCTGCTTTTCCTGTTACCAGAGTTATTTCAGTCTAATAGCCCCAGTCAGACTTCCTGTCTGCCTTCTAGGCAACAAGTATTTTTATTATTATTTCTTTTTGTGGGAATACAAGTAGTTTATTACAACTACTTTAATTAACTAAAATCATTTTAAAGGAAATAACATTCATAATCAGGAAAAGACTAGCGAATATGATATTGTCTCTGCCACTCCTGAACACACACACACAAAGTCCCATTGTTTCTACTTTATCAAGCTATGTGGCAGATTGAGTCTTAAAGTGGAAGAAACACATTTTTTTTTTTCACATTTCACAATAGGTAATTAGCTTTAAACTTCCTGGCCGAATTTTTTAATTTCATTTATTATTATTATTATTATTATTATTATTAACAAAGAAGTCACACTTTCTATCCTTGTATATCCTTATTCAAGGTCCCTTTCCCCTCCCACCACATCAGGTCATTCTTTCTTCTCCACAACTCCCCATCCCCTCCCTGGGCAGGCAGGAGACAGTCCCATGGCCCCACTGACCCAATATTGTTTAGTTCAGTCTCCACTCCTGGCAAATCCAGTTTTCTCTCCCCTCCCTCGAGAGTGAGTCAGGTGCTTCTCTAGGGGGAATGGGATCCGAGGTATTATTTTTAAAACAGTAGGAGGGACAGATATTTACAATGAATCAGACATAGTCCCACTATATTTCCCCTTTTTATCTTTTTAAAACAAGAGCCCCAATCTATTTTTTGTATAATTCTTTCCATCAGTATCTAGAAAAACTTGTAACCAACACTGTAAGCAAAGAAAAATACCCATAAACCATTTTTTGGGAATGTGGGCATAATTCTCTAGGCTACTTTCTACTGAATGGGGGATTAGGCAATCCCATGAAGACTTACAGAAAAATTTAAGATTATGTCCAAATTGTTAGTGGAGTAGTCACTAAATCTGGGTCATCTCAGCCAGTCTACTGGAAGCTGTTCTGGATAAACAGCTCCGTGGAAACTGCAACAAAGGTGCTCTGAAATGAGAAATCATCTGGGCCATTTGTTTTCACTGGAAACTTTTCAGAGTCTTCCTCTAGAAAACTTTGTTTTTTTAAACCTGGGATAAATCCAGAGCCTCTTATTTTCTGTGGAAATAAAAAGAAACCTCTTCTCCAAAGTAGCAACTATTTGATTTCAATTTTAAAGTCAACTCATTTACCAAATATATGGGTTGGATTAATCCAGCACAATTTATAATCAAATAGCTTTTAGCAACTTTTACTACTTAATTTTTAGTCAAAAAACTTAAAGACACGGCAATAACATACAGTATCTAGACACTCTTTGTATTTTCCATCTTTACATGGCTTACTACTATTTTTCCTCTAATTCTTTTCTTAAAGAAATTTCTCCATCTTTTTTCTTTTTTTTCATATCCTATTTATATTTTTAAATATATTCTAAACCATTTGTAAAGTATTTTTTTTTAATCTGTCTCTACTGTATATCTTGTATCTTTTTCTGCTTCAGACCATACTTTTGCTTGGGTAGGATGGCTGACTCCACTCAGTTTCCTCTATTTCTTTCTGTTTCTGAGCACAACTGTAATCTGCCAATCTGTGGCTAAGCATTAAAGGCATCACTAGGGTGGCTGGCTGGCTCTACCCAGCTTCTAGTCTAGTTTCAAAATGTTTACATTTTTAGCAGAGTTATTGGTAGGATCCATAATTACCACTTTGGGAAATTTTAAAGTCTATATAATCACCAAATAAAGCACTGCTATATGCTGCTTATCAACTCCATTTAACTATGTGTCAGCAGTTCCTCTTAAAAGACTCATAAGTGTTTTGCTGCTAACACTAAATCACTTAAGAAAGTCATGACTGCTTGCCTCTAGCAAACAGAGATTTCTCACGAAAATGCTGCTACTAAGAAGCTGTCTTTGACTCTATTCCCTTTTTGTCTGCATAAATAGAAACCTTAAAATCATCATATGCCACTTGTCGCTTATATTGAGGCTCCTGTGCGACTTCAGGAACAGGCCTTGTTCTAGTTTAAGCTTCATGTAACAAATCCTCTATTTTGTAGCTCAAGCCCACATGCCTTATCAGGTAGTCGCTGTATCACAGCTCTTGTGAGAGACACAACTCAGAAGCTGTTTTTGGCTCTGATTTTTTTCTGTAGACCCTTTTAAAAGTTTTCTCCCACTGTATCTGAGTGTATTTGACCCATGTTGGTGCACCATTTGTAATAAGTAGTTCCTGACCTGGACTAGCCTCAAGATTTGGGCATCGGTCCCAATTCCCCAAGGAAATATATAGAAGCTTACCGTAATTTTATGCTGATTGGCCTATGATTTAGTCATATAACTTTCTAACTCTTCATTTTTAGATAAATCTTCCCATGTTTGGCCATGTGGCTTGCTATCTTTTCTCACAGCAGCATAGTTGTCTTTACTCTGCATCTGCTGGGATCTCTGGTGGTGTCTCTCTTGCTTCTCTCTGGTATCTCTCATCTCTGCTCTTTCTGCTACCAGAATTTTCTCAGTCTGGTAGCCCCACCCATACTTCCTGTATGCCTTCAGCCAGTCAAAGTTTTTATTAAATCAGTAAGAGGGACAAATATTCACAATGTATCAGAACATAATCTCACTACATTGTAGTCCACCACTACCTGGCTTTGCTTCTTTTTTTAGACTGGATTAATTTTGAGTAGCTCACTGTGGCCTTAACTTATAAAGATTCAGATGCATCGCTACATCCCAAGTGCTAAAATTAAATGTCAGTTTGTACTGACTGAGGCCAGACTGGTCTTCGGTCCCTTAGACGCCTCCATGGCCTATATATTACACATCAAAGCAATAATTTTCTTCTTTTTAAAATAATTTCTTTTAAATGTGAGATTATAAGATATATACATCAATTATCTCCTTCCTGTATTCACTCCTAACCTTTCCATACATTCTGCTTTGTTCTTTTAAATGCATGGAGTATTTTTCATTAATCTTAAAGTGCATGTATATGAATATATTGCTGAATAATTTATTCCCACACTGATATACTCACATACATATATACCTAATTATTTCCTGCTTAGTCTATATATTAGTTGTATATATTTTCCCAAGGCTGACTATTCAGTTCTGAATAGGCAGTTATTTTACTCTTTCCTGAGGAAGATCATTTCTCTTATTGTTGTTTACATATTTCAACAGGATCCCAAAATGGTAAAGGCTATGGCTTTTGAGCTTCTTTTTTCAGAAATTAAAACCTGAAAACACCAGAAAGAAGATTTGTAAGAATTAATAACAAATTGACTGTGAATGAATACCACAGTATTTGAACAAGTTATACAAGATAACAAGAAAGAAAATCAACCAGTAGTACTGAATGTCATAAACAACAATTAACAGAATGGTAGGATATCTCAAAAGAGACAATAGTAGCCCTTATATTTTGGGGTAAGTAAAGACATCCAGTTAGAATTAAGGATTCTAACCTGCTCAATAGAAAAAAAAAAAAACAAAAAAACATAATGATTAATGCTGTAAATCTACCACACAATCCTTAGTGATGAGGCCGTGACCTCTAGAACAGTAAATATACTACCACTGAGTCAAAAAACCAATACAATTTCTGACAATATACTTATCCTTATATCAACGTATATTTAGCTTTCAATATTAAGGATCTTTCTTTTTGCAGCAACCAAAGTTGTTGTAGAAAGATAAAACTGGTCAAAATAAGGATAAAAACTGAATGGTCATTTCAGTCTCACCTGATACATGTCAAACCCAAGTTCTTTTTTTTTATTATTATGAAAAAGAATTCACACTTTATATCCTGTATATTCTTATTCAAGGTCCTTTCCCCCTCCCAACACATCAGTTCATTCTCTCTTCTCCACTCAAGTTCGATAGTCAAGGCTGAGAAATACTATGATAAAGGAGGACAGAAGGTTCTGAGAGCCACAAGGCCAGGGCAGGACAGTTTCTGTGAGATACACTCTTGTATAGTACAGAGATGTTCAACTCACAAAATTGCACTGATATGCCTATCCAAGTAAGAGCTGAAAAATTTTATCCTCAAAAAAATAGACAGATGCAATTAATGATTGTCAAGAAACGAAGAATCAGAATTTTCTAGACATGAGCCCTATAATACATTGGCCATGAGATCAGCCCTCAATAACATTAAAGCATTCACTGATTTAAATAAGCTGTTTCTATAAAGTTTAATTCATACACACACAAATACACACACAAATACACACACAAATACAGAGAGAGAGAGAGATAAAGAGGGAGAGATAGAGACACTTTTTGAAAATAAAAAAAATGCATCATTGGGGTTGAAAGTAGTTCCCTAGGAACCAGAGATAATAGAAACACTAATGCCATATTTATGTAACAATTACAATTTCAGCATTAAAGAATGAGCCCATAACATAGATGGAGGGATGGTAATAGTGGAGTCTGAGGGAGGACTAGGAAAGACTAGAACTGAAGGGGGGAACAGAGGTATATATAACAAAAACCTATTAAATAAATACAAAATGAAAAAAAAAACCCACCTATTATCAAGTCCTTAGTCAACATTGAAATTAAAAAAAAAAAGAATAAACCCACAAATTTGATGATTATAAAGAATGTATGATGGACAATGAGGAGGAGAAGGCTGTGAATAGAGTAGAAATACATGGAATTATCAAAAAAAACCCCAAAAACACAATGAAAGAGTTAGTTATGCACAATGACTTGGATACCTCAAGGGAACATGTAGTGGGATTATGCTGGTAATGTAAATATTTGTCCTGCCTATGGGTTTAATAAAAGCTGATTGGCCAAAGGCAAACAGGAAATGTGGGCAGGGCTACCAGGCTAAAATCTCAGGAACATCTCACAGCAGAGACAGAAGTCAGACACAGATGACAGAGTCACTGGAGATCCCAGGAGAGGCAGAGGAAATGCTTCTCTGAGAAAAGTTACCAAGCTGCATGACTGAATGAGATGGGTTAGTTCAGATGAAGGAGTTAGCAAGTTTTATGCTTGAGCCCTAGGTCAATCATCATAAAAATAATAGAAGCGTCTGTGTGATTCTGTGGGACTGTGAGTTTGAACCTGTGTCCAGGCCAGGAACAAAATCCAATAGGAACAAATGTTCTTCATAAGCATTAGGGCAACATGTTTTTTCATCTCTTTCTAGCGTACAACTGTCATGTACAAGCACCATGTTTTTAAGCTACATCTGGTTTTATGCTATGTGATGTTAGTAGTATAATTTTTTTAATTTACTTTTAAAAATCAGAAACATCCTATAAAATTAAAAGTATTCAGTAATTTGATACTTAAGATTTACCTCATGTCTATAAAACAACCAAACAAAAAAGATGCAAAGTAGATTCATTCTAACATGACTTAGTAAGTTGAATTTCATGATTTGCAGAAATGTAAAACCGGGGACAGCATTCATAGAGTTGGCATAATAAGCCAATGTCCACAAGTTATCCTCCAACCTCTAAATACCCCATGCATTCATATACCAGCTCAGGTTCAATTAGTCATAAAAAATAAATATATTTTAAGATGTAAAAATGACTGCATGTGGGAATTTAATGTCAAAAATTTATTGGCATTTATGTTGCATTTGTTTTAAATAATACCACTTCAAATTCTTTAATAACTGTTTCATCTGGTAATCAACTTTTTAGGATTTTTAAATAATACATCTTAATCATATTTACTTATTTGCTGCTTTCATAGACAGTTTTAATTAATAGCTAAGACTTTTGACCAATATTTTTTTTGCAAATATCTTAAAGTCATTAAGTGATCACTGTCAAATTAGAAAAGCAAATGTTATAAAGGATACAAAAAAGAACCAATTTTTAGAAAGCAATTCACACCTAGCTTACTTTTTTTGGAAAATAGATAAAAGTTACAAGGTATGTTTGAATGAATGATTGTAGAATTTTATACTTCAATATGCCACATATAAACATTTTAAATACTTTTTAAATGACTTAGAAAGGCTATCACAAGATTGAAGAAAAGTCTTGATTCATACTGTGATCAATGCATGTGCTTTAGCAAAGGTTTGAATGTTAAGCTGATACTGAATTCTATAACTTGGATTTAGAAGTGGATTAGAGCCCTTGAACCAGTGAAACTGACAAAGAGAAAGTTGGGATAATTTTATATAACTTGTGATTCAAGCTGATCATCTATGAGCAATGCTAACAGAACAGTGTAGTTATAGTCAATGACCAGGTCTAGGTCATTGCTTTTCTATGAAATAAAAGATAGGAATGGAATGCACTCATAAGTGGATTTTCGACAAAAAGCAAAGAATACCCAAGCTGCAAACCACAACCACTGAATAGCTTTGGATCTGAAGGAACTTAAGAGAGATAACCAAGGATTCCCTTAGGAAGATAAACTAGAAATCTCCTGAGCAAATTTGGATCATAATGGGTAGCAACCAAAGAGAGGTGGGAACAAATCATGAGAGAAGGAGATGGTTGAGTGAGAGGAACAACAAGAGGGAGATAAAAAGAGATGGATATCTTGATAGAGGAAGCCGATGTGGGGTTGGAAAGAGGCAAGGTGCTAGGGGAACCTCTAAGAACTCAAAGAATGTCACTGGCTAGGTCTCCAACCAATAGTGGACGGATGACTAAATAGGACTTCTGTAATCAAATGAATGATCACCCTAAGTGTCATTATAGAACTTACATCCAGCAATGAAAAGAAATGGAAGAAGAAATCAATACAGAGAGGAGTCTATATGAGCAAAGGGATAGGAATTATGAAGAGGAATCTCACAGAGATGACTTGCTGGATGGAGGTCTGGGAAGCTCACTGAATCAAAAGCAGTCACTGGGGAACCATCAGGAAAAGGAAGTACACCCTCCAAATGTAGAAGACTGTCAATTAGCATGGGCAGTATGAACTCAAAACCTCATGGAGTAGGATTAGACTACGTTTCTGTGCATAAACTGGCATCTTGGAGCTCATTCCCTATAGAAGAAGACCTAACCCAGCCTTAATGCTGGGATGAGAGACCTTGTCCTACCTCAAATGGATATGCCAAATTGAACTAACCCACCTTGGGATTTGTTAGTTTCCTTGGGGAATGGATGGGAGGACTGCAGTGAGCAGATGCTGAGGGAGGAGTGGGAGGGACTGAGAGGAGGGAAGGGAGGCCAAGCAGTGGTATATATTAGAAAAACATTTAGTGTCTTGCACATTTGGGTAAATGTCAATAGCTAAATAGGTAGACAAAGAACCTATTTAAAGATATTTATTGCTGCCAAGCACAGATTTCTTCCCAAGAACTTTTGAGATCTGAAGACTTGCTCAGTGATCCATTTCTCTTATATAAACAAATTAAGATTGTGCACATATGTCTTTTCCAAAAGCAGATGAGTGTTATGCTATCTAGTCTATCAAGTGCTTAGGCCAACACAAATTTCTATGCTTACTTCTTTTGACAAAGGAACACTAAGAGATCATTACTTTTTTATGACTCATTTAAGGTTCCTACAAGCTTTATTGCTAAAAACACAAAACAAAACTGCTTCCTTAATCCTTGTGTTATGGCTTGAAAATATTTTTCTTCAAACTTATGATGTTATTGAATTTGCTGCATAAAATATTAAAAGGGTAGAAAATAATTTGACTTTAGTATTTAGATGTAATGGTGCTAAAAACTGATTATGATTAAAGCCATTAAGGTACAGCTTCTGTGATTGGGTCATGGCAGAATTACATATAAGAGGTAGAAGCACAAAGATCCATCCCAGTCAGAACTTGCACATTCATGTACATTCATATGGATCTATGTCTCCTGTTGTGCTTATTTGAAAGCAAGACTGGTAATGACTTTATACTTTTCAAATTTATACTTAAAATAAACATTTTGTGTCCTGGAGAAATGGCTGGGGCCTAAGGACATTTGTTATTGCAGATGACTTGTATTTGATTCCCCACACCCACGTGGCAGTTTACCTGTCAGTAAGTCCAGGAAACACATGAAAGCAAAACACTTATACAAATTAAATTAAATAATTAAATCTAAAATAATAAACTTCATCCCTTTATAATATCATCTGAAGTTAGCTATATGACTATAACAACAAAAATATTAATATACCTTGCTTCCTTTTTAGTAAAATATTTTAAAGATTTGCCCAGAAACAATCACTTAAACAAATAAGTAATCAATAACATTTATATGTATATATATATATATATATATATATATATATATATATTGATGATTTTACATCAGGCACCCAATCAAACTCAGTCCTCTCAGATATCCACTCATATGATTTCCCCATTTACAAAAACACCCATTCATGTTGCTCATTTACTTACTGGAGCATAATTAAACTCCTTGTGGCCAGATCCTTAAAGAAAACAAGTCTTAAGTCACCTACCTACACCTCTGTCAGAGACCGTCAATGCAGAGGTGAGGTACTGTATCATTTAGCTATGTTCTCGTTAAACCTAAAAAGGTTTCAGCAAGAATACAAGATGGTGGAACCTCTGCACCATCTTACTGAGATTGAGGCACTATCTCCCTAAATTGTTCTAAACTTTCTCTCAAACTCTTTATGTAGATCAGGATAGCCTTGAACTCACAGTGATCAATCTGATTTCATAGTGTTGGGATTTCAACTGAGTAACTTTATCTTACAACTCAAAACCAAAGATAAATTTTAATGTCATATTACATTGATGTTAATTACAAATTTTATTTTTGGCACATTTGTTTTTATTCCTTAATCTCTGAAAAAAATTATGATTGACAAATTATTGTTCTACATATTCTAATTATTTTATATTGATCAGCAGATTTTACGAAATAGTTTGAGTTATTTATATTTATCTTAAGTTATTTTCATTAAGATTAATTAATTTTCAATAACACAGGTAATTTAAATTACTGTATTTTTATATAATACAGGCTTCACTACAGTATTTTAATACAAAGCAAGTAAAATTTACTTTGCGTGTACTTTTGTTGTTTAATTATTCTGCATTATTTTGATGAAGAGGATTTTTTACTTGGAGTGAGTGTTCAGAAGAATTAATATTAGAGGGTAGTGATGTGGCTCACTAGGTTGAATGCTTAAACAATATACATAAAATCTTGACCTTGATCCATTATTTAACATAAACTAATTTTGGTGTGTTTTTCATATGAGATAAAACTACCACTTGAAATGTGGAAGAATGAACATTACAAGGCAAAACATTTTCTGAATTATGTGTTAGAAGTCAGTCTGGAATATATGAGACACTATCTTAAAGAAAGTTAACTCAACTAAAATATTTGATGAATTTTAACATATAATAATGATTATATTTTATTAGGACACTTTTTCCAGTGTAGAGAAATCTAAAGTGTATATAAAATTATGATGAATTTTCCAAGATAATTATGTATAAAAGATAAGATAGTTAAGTCTCTTATTCATATTTGCCATGCGTAATGAGATGAACATAGTTATATATAGGAAAGCTGCTCCTGGACAAGGCTTGCAGAATGAGTATGACAGAAATGTTGACTATTTGATGAACATTAAAAACTTAATAAAATTTGAAAATTACACATTTCAAATAACCATATGTTCTCTTTTATACAACCATTCTTTCTTTCCATATTAATTTCTAAACCATTAGGACTGAGTCAATAAACCTGATTATTAACCCTGCTGCCTGTCTGAGTACAGTAAGGCTGTAGGAAACTTGATTTGTTAAGACAACACTGATTAAATTGTGAGAATTGAAATTAAGATTTTAGACTTCAAGAACTCAAGAATATTTTCCATCACAAGTTTCTTCTTTTCTTAATAGGTCAGTTCTTGGTCTTTGTGTTCCAGCTGAAGGATTAGTTGTGAGCTGGGACTCCCAGACGTTTTATAATCACCAGCATGTAGACTAAGTCAGGGGTTGACAAGAAAACAGTCAAAGAAATAAATGGCCAATTTTCTCAGTTTGGCATACTGTAAACAATTTCTTAAAGTAGATTAATGTGGGTAATTTATACCTATGTTGACAATTTTAAGAAAGAAAGAAAATGGCAATCTTTAGAGCCTTAGCAATTTTTATTCCTTTCAACTTCTCTTCCTCATATGTCATCTTACCTTGGAAATCAATAAAAAGGATTCTTTTTTAAGCCCATTTATGTTCAGATTCAACTCTGAATTCAACAAGTGCTTCAAAAAGACAAACTAACCTAGTTTTCTAGACCCCATGAATTTGCTCTGTTGGATATAGATGCCATTTTAGATTCTTCTATGTCCCAAAGCTTATTTCTGAACACAGTTTCTCTTTTTAATACAATCTCCATCTTTCTTCTCTTATCCTTGCTGACATTTCATTTCAATCAGGGTTGAGACCTTGCCTTCAATCTTTTGGAATCAACTTTTGATGGGTATCGGTGGTTTGTTAACAGCAGTGGCACCTATTAGAGCAGCGGTGTCTGTAAGTCTTTGATTTTTCTTCCCCCTACGGGTCAATGTTTATCTTATTCCTGTCTCTTTCAGAAACTTCAATGAATTTAAGAAATATATTTAAAAGCCAATTTAATATTTTGAAAAGTGATCTCTCCCTTTTGTTGTTGTTTTTTTTATACACAAGGACATAGAATAACATTTTGATGGTTTTCTTGCCTTAGTATCCACAAAGAGCATCAGAGAAATAAAGAAGAATGTTCCCTGCATGGAAGCTACACTCTGGAAGCATGTTATTAGTTTTAGAAGTAGTATTATGCTTTAAGCTCAATAATGAAGATTCTGAGAAATGACTATTTCTTAACTTTTAAAGAAGAAAGCATATTTAAAATGACAAGTTTCCATATATTGTATTGTCTTTGATATTATCAAATAAATAGACTACTAGATGATATGTAAACTTCTTTTTCAATAAGGAAGGACAACTTCAGAGCCTCATTTACAAACATTTTTATTTTAAAAACCCCCACAAACTAAAGAATCATAAAAAAATTCCAACTTTATGTTTCGTTAGTAAATCACTGGTCAAAAACAAATTTTATACTTATAGTTTTAAAAATTACATATGAAGAGAACTCAATTTGAAAGGCCATAAATTTTGTGTGATTTTGGACTTGAAAGCTGTATGTTTTAAACTAAGTAAAAGGGCACAAAGGCAGATAATAGCAGCAGAAGTGCAGCTGTGCAATGAGTGCAGCTACAATGATGTCTGGCTACAGGAAGTCAGAGAAGTTGGAGGGTATATTCTGAATTGTGTGCAACTTTAGGTACCATGACAATTATGTGAATTATAACAACTTACTGTGAGAAGAATTAATTTGGCCCTAGCATTTCCAAAATTCCAGTATATAGTGGCTGTTTGCTTGCCATCAGAGATTTGGAATGTCATAATCAAAGTACTGTGTTGCACAGGGGCTCTTTGTCTGCTGGCATCATGAAAGTAAAACTATTAAAGAAACTGACAACAAGATATACCTCTCAAAGCAAAAACCTTTGTTTGCTTCCCCACATCCATGCCTAAATGCTACAGCTTCTACTAACTACCAGTAGACCATTCAATTATAAATCATTATTGATTCAATATCTTAAATAAAAACTCTCATGCTTCAGCTATTTGTCAGAATCTCTGGAGATTGGTATAGAAATGAAAACCTCACTACATTAATCCTCATGTTTTATAGGCCACTAGCAAAACTCACAATTAAAGTGAAACAAAAAAGCTAGTGCATGAGAAATCAAAAGACCTGAATAATACAGTTCTAAACTTTTATTAGCCAAAAAGATTATAAATTTGATAAAAGTTTAATTAAATGAAGATAGCTATAGCATTATTATGAGAAGATAACCATGGAAGTCATACAAAGTGGAAAAGATAACCACAATATTTAAAAACATATTCTTTATAATTTTTGTATACTTTTATAAAATGAAGTAATATATTAAACAACTGTAAAGTATAAATCTTAAATTCACATAAATTATATAAAAGAGAGAGTGATTGGAAAAAGAGGGATGGGGAAGGGAGCTGGAACAAGGATATACACAGATAAAAACTAGGACTTTATTCATAATAAAAAATCTATAAAACACATAATTATAAGGCACTTCATTATAAATAGTTAAATTTTTTTATTTTATTATTATCAACAAAGAAGTCACAGTTTCTATTCTTGTATATCCTTATTCAAGGTCCCTTCCCCCTCCCAACAAATTTAAAATTTGTTGATTGTGCATAGAAATTTAATTGTGAAAAATTAAATGTTAAACTACTCTTACTGTGTTACTTTGAGCTAAACAAATTAAAATTATTTATACACAATGTCTAAAGAGACAAAGAAATTTGTGATACACAAAGGAGCATTCATATAAACATAAAATATTCTTCTGTGTTATTCTATGAGTATAAAAAGAAGATCAATAATGTGAAAAAGTTACAGAGCTCAAAATGTATGTGTATATCTATCTACAAATATTGTCATATTAGTTCTATAAATAAAATACTAAAATGTAGAAACATGGGTTATATCACATACTATTTCCTCTAATTCAGCTCTCATTCAAAACGTTCCATATACACACACACTGTCTGTGATTGTTTTGGAGAAACATGAGTAATACTTTGAGTAAAAAGGTTTATAATCACTATAAAAATTCTCATAGTATTTGCAAATTATGCAAATACATTAAAATCATGTATTATGATATTGTGTTCAAAACCTTATTAATATAGTTATTGTGTTGTAAACAATCCCTATTTTAAGGCATGAAGTTAAATACACTCTAAATTGTACATTCATATAAATGCTGTTTAAGCAATTCATAGATTCTTATTAAACTTTAAGACACTGAAACAACATAAATAAATTTGGTCAAATGCCAAACTAGAAATAGTGCTTGATTTCTTCTATCTTTAAATTTATTCATAAATATAATTAGAAAACAGGAATAATTTCCTTCTAATAAGAATATATTACAAAGAATGAGGAAAGAATTGATTTTCATTTATCTAAACAGAGTATCAAATACAGAGGTATTGGAAGAAGAAATAACACTTTGAAAAGGAGAGATTGGATATTATTTGACTGCTAATGTAAAATTTATATGTTGATATTGCAACATTTAAAACCAGAGGGGAAACAAATATTTAACTTTCATACTGTGTGATAATAGAGTTGGCATTTGAGATTTATACTAGAATTTTAAGGGGTTTGGGAGATAGATATATCAGTCAGTGAAAATGATAAATGAATACCTGAAGTAGATGCTCAGAAATGGTGAACATGAAAATAGATCCTTAAATTTTCTGGATACCAGTGACAGGTCCTATGTAAAGAAAACCGGACAGTTCTTTTTTTAATTATTGTTGTTTGTTTAAATTCTATTTCATATATACCACTGTTCCCCCGCCCCGGCCCTCCTGGTCCTCCCTCAGCCTCCCCTCACTCCATTCCACGATTTATTCACCAATGAGGGCATGGAGTCCCAAGTTATGTCAGTTCAGTCCGGCTTATCCAGTTTTGGGAGGTCCAAGTGGCTCATCCCAGTATAAAGGCAGGGTTAGATGTTGCTGTGTAGGGAATGGGCTCCAAGATGACAGTTCATGTACTAGGATACATGAACTGTGTGATCCTACTGTCCACACCATTTGACAGTCGTCGTCTACCTTTGGAAGGTTTAGATCATTTCCATAAGTTTCCTCAGCAATTGTTTCTGAGTCAGTGAGCTCCGAATAGCTTAGGTCAGCCATCTCTGTGGTTCTTTTTTCATGATCATGATCCCTTTACTCATATATGCTCTCTTCTCTTTCAGCTGGACCAGGAGGTTGTTCTGGTCTTTAGTTATGGATCTCTGCTTCGGCCTTCATCAGTTGTTAGATGAAGGTTCTATAATGACCATTAGGGTGGTCATTCATTTAAGTACAAAAGAAGTCCTGTTTAGGCACCCTCTCTCCTATTGCTTGTTGTCCTAGCCAGGGACGTCTTGTGGTGTTTTTGGACGTTTCCTTAACATGAGGTCTCTTTCTAATCTTACAGTGGTTCCTTCTATCAAGATATCCATTTCTTTTTTTTTTTCTTCCTCTCTGCTGCTCCTCTCTCTCAACCATGTCCTTCTCTGAGGTACCACAGGCAGAGAAAGATAAACATGGTATATATTCACTCATAAGCAGATTTTAGGCATAAAGCAAAGTATATGTGGCTACAAACCACAATCACTAAACAGTTTTGTAACAGAAGAAACTTAAGGGAGACATTCAGGAATCACTCTGGGTGGAGGAAATAGAGAAGATATCTTGAGTAAAGTGGGATCATGATGGGGAGCAAGTAAGGAAATATGGGAACAAAACATGGACAGGTCTTTAGAAACACAACCAAGATCATTTTCTGGACTCCGTAACATGTGCTTGAACACCAGCTCACACTCACACTTAATCTCATACAAATGAAAATAAGTGAATATAGCATCACACTCTCTTAATTTATAGATTTATTACCTAACTAAATAAGTAAGATAATTTAAAATTCTAAGTTTAATGCTGAAACAAGGGGAATATCAAAGAGACAATATTTATATTTTGGCAGTAAAAAAAAAAAGGAAATAGCTTCCTGTAAACTCTATCAGTCTGAACTAGTTCTTCTGAGTGCTGTAATTATATGATTTTAAACTTTGAGCATAAGCAATATTAAACATTAAGAAATTAAAATTTGCAAGAAATACAGTTTTTGTACATGTTCTTATATTCTTATATGAATGTCAGAATGTACTACTTCTGTAAGCCAGCTGTCAGAATGTACTACTTCTGTAAGCCAACAGAGTGATAGCTAAAATCTTTTGCTGTGATAAACATTGACCTTGCTAGAGAAAAGAGATTTGTTTTGTGGTCATGTTTTGTTTGTGCTTAGAAGCTATCGCTTACCCCAAGAGAAGCCAAAAGAAAAACTCAAGGCCAGAACCTGGAGGAACAGAAGGAAAATCTGAGGATAATGTTATTTACTGTCTTATATCCCCTAGCTTGCTTGGCATCTTTTCTTATATAGCCTAGACACATCTAGGAGGGTGAATACTACCCACAGTGGCCTGGGCTCTTCCATATCCATCAGAAATCAAGAAAATCCACACATACATATTTCGCATCCTGATATGATGAAGGCAAGTTCTCAGTAAGATTTCTTTCTCCCTAGGCATGTCTAAGTTCATGCCAATCTGACAAAAAATATGATACTAACAATCATAGTGAACAAAGTATTTGAAAAGCAATTTTCTTTTTTTAATTTGTAAACATTATTTTTAATAGATATGTAACTTCCATTACATATAAGTATATTTTAGCAACTATTCCTACCCCATCCATAATTCTTGGATATTTCTGTCTCAGTGTTTATTAGAAATAATCTTTCAATGAATACCTTGGTGCATAAATTTGTCTACATTTTAGATTTCTTTTTTTTTAAATGAGAAATAAGACATTTTATTTTTACAAGTAATTATATTTCTAGTCATTCTTAGATATTTTTCCTTTTTTTTCTTCTTTATTTATTTGGCATTTATCAAGAAAAACAGTAAGATGTATTTAAAATGCTGATAAGTTAACAATAACTATAAAGAAGATAAAAATCATAAGCATGTCTTATCAAGGGTGATAATGCAAATAAGATTACTACACATATATTTACTTTGTGTTCAGCTTTCCCTCTGAATGTTTTTTTCCATCCCTGTATATCCTTTTTTTTTTTTTTCAGTGTTTAAGGAATTTTTATTAAAGCAAGAATTTTATAATCCAAATTACGTTTCCTTGCTTAGTTATCAGTTCTGCTACTTAGAACAGAACTGACATCCCAAGCTATTCCACAGTAAAGAATTACAAAATTAAAGAAAGGAATGCTTTAAATTTTTGTACTTTGCTGAAAATTCTTTTCCCAGG